>JARHVA010000489.1:2530000-2577500 GCA_037957365.1 Torreya grandis | reverse complement strand
TCCATCCATATTTACTAGAATGCATTTAAATCATCTTGTGAAAATAAGTGCTCCAGGCTATGGTGATCGGAATTCACTGTGAAAGGTTTTCCCAATAGGAAATGTTTTCCTTATTCCAAAACATGGACAATGACAAAAAGAACCATGTCATGCATGGGATAGTTATTATTATGATCCATGAGCTTACATGACTCATAATCCATTATTTTACCATCTTGAGTCAAAATTCATCCATAAACTTCCTTTGAAGCATTAGCCCACACCTTGAAATTATAATTCAGATCAAGAATAATAAGTATATGTGCTATTGTTAACATCACTTTTAGTTTTGTGAAATCCTCTTCACATTGAGGCATCTACTCAAACTTCTTTCCTTTGTGATGCAAATAAGTGATAAGATGGGTTATGTTAGAAAATTTATCCATAAACCACCAGTAATAACTAGCCAAGCAAATGAAGTTGTCTACTTCATGCATATTAGTTGGATCAAGCTAGTCCTGAATAGCTTTTATCTTTAGTTGGTCTACAATAATACCATATTTTAAATTGATATCATTAAAGTAGTGAATTTTAGATTTATAAAAACCACATTTTGAGAGTTTTCTATATAACTTATATTATCTCAGTCTTTGCAAGACTAGACAAAGATGTTGATCATGTTCAACTTCATTTTTATAATAAATAAGAATATCTACAAGGAATACTAGCATAGATTTATCAAAAAAGTCTCAAAACATGCTTTTCATAAGGTTCATAAATGTTATTGTAGCATTAGTTATCCTAAATAGAAATACCATAAACTCATAATGCCCATACTGAGTTTGAAAGGCTATTTTATGAATGTCTTCTTCTTTGATCCTCAACTGATTATAGCCTGATCTGAAATAGATATTTGAGAAGACTACTGCACCCTTCATTTGATCAAATAAATCATATATCATTGGCAAGAGATATTGAGTTTTTATTTTTAACTTATTAAATAGGCAATAATAAATACGTAACCTTAAAATTATATCCTTGTTTTTAACAAATACAACTAGAGCACCCCTATGAGACACATTTGGTTACAAGCATTTATTGTCCAAAAGTTATTACATCTATACCTTTAATTCATGCAGGTTAACCATATTCATACTGATAGGGAGCCTTATATGTAGGGGTATATCATAAAATAATATCAATTACCAAGTTAAATTCATGCTTAGGTGGCAATCCAAGAAACTTTTTAGGAAAAAATCCATAAACTCCCTCAGGATATGAAAATTTAGGTGAGCTAGTTCTTTATCTTTAGATAACTCTTGCATCTAGATTGTGTAAAGTTTGCATCCCTTTCTAATAGCCTTCTTTAGTTATAAGGTTAAAAATGCCTTTAATTTTTTAGGCCTTTAAATACCTTGAATTTATACAAGTCTCCTAAGGTCATCAATGTACTACACTCTTTTATTAATGCAATCAAGTGTGGCTTGGTGCACTTACAACCAATCCATTTAAAAAATGAGATCATATAACCCCAAATGTGTTAGGAATAGATTTACTTGGGTTTTGAAGATATCAAGATCAATTTTAGCTTGTTCCATGTATTCAAGAATAGGTTCTTTTTTTCTAGTACCAAGCTCAACCTCCCAACCTTCTCTTATCATTACAGGTTCAATTTTACATTATTTTGTAGTAGTAGGAGTTATTATACTATTAGTTGCACTCAATTCAATTAGAATAGATATAGGAAAAATATTAATAGTACCTCTAGTTTCAATTAGGTTAGATTTTAGATTAGCATTACAATTATCGACATCTTCATACACCTTGTGATTGGCTGATTGGCCTATTTTAGCTTGGAGTAATATTTTTTTGTAGTGGTTATCACCAAATTCCTAGCATACAATAGCCCTATATGGAACTATTAGAATAATATTTGCACCCATGGATAGTCCACGCTGATTTTTTTGGGCTTGTTCCTTCTTCAAAGAACCCAATTTAAATGAACTTTGTGGCTTAAAATTTTTGGTCTGGTTGGAAAACTTGTTTAAATTCTTGTTATTTCTAGAGAATTTATGATTATATTCTAATTTTTGAAGTAATTAGATACTAGAGATCAATTTTTGGTCTTAGATTACAACATGATTTATTTAAAATCCTAACTTTCCTTCTGATAAGTCTTCTCTTTCTTTTTAGCATGATACACTGATTTAATGGCAAATACCAAGGTCCCCGGATTTGTTATATTGATGTCATGCATCAATATCTCCTTGAGGCTAAGCCTAAATTTCATGGTATTTGTTTCCTCATCATGAATGTAATTCACATGATGTAACAAGTTTAATAATTTTATTTCATATTTAGAAATGTTAATGTTTTCCTATTTCAACAACTAAAAATTAGTTATTCTTTGCTCCATGTAGTTCACATTCAAACACCTTTTTAAAAACTATGTATCAAAGACTATCCAAGTTAGATTCAACTCAAGGTATGCCTTTATATCACAAAGGTGATTTTACCAAAAGGATGTGGGTTCATCTAGCTGATAAGTTGCCACTCTTGCTTTTAAATTTGATGGCATTTTATGCATATTAAAGTATTTCTATAGGTGAATAAGCCATGCATTAGCTCCATCACTAGATTCTTCACCAAAAAAGGTGAGTGACTAAGGTTTCTTTAGTTATTTAGTTATTGGGTCAACCACGATCAAAGGAAACTCTTAGATTATCGATCCTTCTACCTAGCCTATCTTAGATCTATGTACTTCCTCATGGGACACACCTTCAAGGTTATTTAGCCTTTGCTCTTGATTATCAATATTACCTTACAGAGTATTTAAGGTTGTCAAGATTCCACTAAATATTTCCTCATGCTTGTCAGTTGGGTTTCTACGAATTGCATCAACATTAAAAAAATCATTGTTACTATAAACATTATTTATGGAAAATTCCTCTTAATTTTGAATGGGGTTATTGGCGCCATGACCCTTACTCAGCCTCTACCTTTACCACTAATTAGATTAATATTTTATTGGTTATTATGGACGTTGCCACCATTTGACCTTATTCTAACAATCCTGAGAAGTTATAAAATAATAACTCACCATATTTTAGACTTAAAACATTCATTCATAAAGTTCCCTAGAATAGAACACTATTATGATACCAGATGAAATAACCTCATATTTTTTATGGAATTATATTATTAAAATACATTTGGGACTATGTGTTGAACCTAATATATTATTTGATAAAATATGTGATGAAAATTCATTGTACTTATGTACATATAATAAAAATTGAAGGAGGTGATCTGAGATAATTAGGTAAGGGTAATTACTTACAAAATATGTTATGGGGAAGCATGTTTCCTAAAAGATGAACTATGCGGTTCAAGGCATATCAATGTACAAGTACATGGATAAGTCCTGAGAACCATATGTTGGAAAAGTTCTTCCACATTGGACCATTTATATTTACTTAACCCTTGATATATATCTCACTCCCATTAGTAGGTTTTGGTTATTCTTGAGGATGGTTAAGGGGTTACAAACTGAATAACTAGAAAAGACAACATTACACACCATGTGTTATCATTTGGTTATAATAGGTATATGGAATGAGAATAAGGTTTGATGATATTATGAATATTAGGCATAATGTCTAAGATACTAATCATAAAAGTAGCAACCAAAAATTGATTAAAACACATGTAGATTTATACAAGATTCCACAAGCACACAATAGAATTTATTACTACCTATAATAGAGTACAAACATGGAAAAGAGTGAAAGTTGAGATATTATAGGCAACTAATCTAGTGATACCATATGAGTTTATTAACATCTTCTAGTTCAAGGTCATTGCACGATTGCCTAATTTATTTAGAATTCACATATCACCCTTTATTAATTGAAGTAGGACTAACTAGACTTACTCCCTAAGGCCATAGATACTATGATAGTTCCCTACCTATATAATTCTATACTTTTCAAATTTTTAAACATGAATATTACTATATCAATAATGAGTAAAGATATGACTTACGATCAACTCCATATTTACCAGATAAGATATAGTGGGCAGTTTATATTTTAATTTATGTAAAAGATATCATATTGACAAATAGTCAATGTGCATATAATTAATAAGTAGTTAGTATAACAAAAAGTGTATTTAAACTAAGTGTATACTTTTTTATCATTAAATATTCAACAAATCCATTATATCTAAGGTAGATTAATATTCATCCCCTAGTAACTCACTTATTTCCATATAATATCTAGCCATGGGCCAACAAATTACATTCAATACTACATCATTGACTTAATTACCAACCATATACATGTTCATTGTAATTAACAAGAACCTTAAATCAACTAGTTTCTTTCCATTTCATAAAATAAGAATTTTATTCTAATGATAGACCAACTTAAAGGTAACATTAATAATACTAATAAACATATTTATATGAGTGATACAAATGAAAAAATAAGCAATTATGATATGAACATGACCATTGTAAGACTTCTCACATAAGTTGAGTACATAGTATCATGTTATTTGCAAGTATCACACTCAAATAAGAACTTTCATCCATTAACTGAATAAGTGATGTCCAATACAATTTCATACAAGTATCTATAATAACATAATATGATTGAGCATGCCTTCAGGTGACATAACACAACAATTTATACTTATTTCTAGCCAGTATAAATGAAGTTCATATGCATATTCAACCGTATCTTATTCATATAAACTATTACCAATAAAATGACATTACACTAAAAAAATTTAATGACTTTAGACAATCATGAATTGTTCTCTTTCATTATAATATTTCCAAGAATCTACCCATCACTCTATACATTAGATAACTCATTTCAGAAGTTAACATAACTTATGATATGTTCTAGGCAACCCATAATTTAGATAAAAATATAGAGTTCTATGTATTTCCATCAAGATAATGAATAATGAAAACTAAGAAAATGTATTATATTAACAAGTACTATTTTCCAAATGAGGTACATACCTTATACATAATTGTACAAGTTATGATAAGTAAAATAATAACCAAGGAATGTAATGAAGGTTCTATTCATTACGATTATTTATAAGGCTTATCTCATATTAGAGCAACAAGAAGTCAGTTTTACCTTGTTTCATTGTCTCATATGCATGCTAAAATAAAAATTAGAAGGAAGGTTTCCATATAAACCCAGGCTACATCAATAGATAATCATTGTGTAATAGAAAGACATATGTGTATATAAAAATAAATAGGTTATATAAATTTATTGATTAACATCATTTACAAGATAAACTTTTACATCTTAATAATTTGGACCAACATACTTATGCATGTTAAAACATCATATGGCAAGTGAAATATATACATAGGTAAGTCTTAACATTGTCAACAATATAATGCTCATGCCAAGAGATTATAAGGACAATATACAAACTACATTAAGAGAATAATTATTTTTCTAATCATGAGGAAGATCAGCTATAAATTTCACTAACATAATAATTATTATAATTTTAATGTACTAGATGTATAATACAATAATCATTATCATATAAATATCCAAGGTAGAAACCTGAAGAATATAACAAGTGATTAAATTCAAAAGATATATAAGGAATTTCAACATCTTACCATAAGTCAAACATAACATGACCCTTTTTCTCCAATTACAACATAAAACATTATCAAAAGGCAACGATTAGCATATGATGACTAAAATATAAAATTGAATTAATATCAATAATGTAACTAATTTACAACTACACTCAATATACATAAAACATAGCTAAATTAACATAACTAATTCTAAATAAATATATGAATATTTTTTACCAAATTCATCATGCCTATCCATGAGATCATCCAATAGTGTGAGCAACATGTAAAATCATGATAACAAGCCCTCCCAACCAACCCTATGAGCCTAACCATTGGTGTCTTTTACCACCCTATCTATCAATTGGATGGAAGGTTCGACAACCAGGGATAGGAAAAGATTTATAGTAATTTAGGATTCCCAAGCCATTGGATGACTCAACATAATGTCAAAAATATAAAATAAACAAGTGGCCAACAAGTACATCATACAAAGATAAGATAGAAATAACCAAGTAAATGACATCACTATGAGTTTAAAGTGGGGATAATCTATTATAGGTAGGTTTGAAAGTCATAGAAATAGATTTATAATAAACTATAAATCCATAACAATTATTTTTGTCATGCTTGAAAATCCTCCAAGCATATGCTTAGCCTTTGGACATCCTAGATACCAATCTACATTTCATGCAGGTAAGTCCATGGCTATAACTTATCTATTTAAGTCAAGTGAATAATATAATTTAGACAAATATTTAATGTGAAAATAATTAACAAAACAAAATTATGATGAACATAATGCAACACTCCATAGTAAATGTGACAGTTCAAAAATAGTCAACACACACAACCAGTCAACACATTTTCAAACATGACTTCCATCCATACCATTATTTTCCAAAATAATAAATATAATTTGCATCAATAATTTGAAGCTTGTATATCAATTTAAAAATCAAAGAAAATTGATAAGATGATTTTGTGGGATCATCAGAAGGTCCCACTACCTCATCATGATCCATGAATCTAATATTGAGGTTTAAATGACTCAATAAAATCAACAGACCTCAATAAATGATTAAGTAAAAAGTAAAGACTCTATTATAGGTTAACAAAATCTTCTAGGGCTTCACCCCGTAACCCTTACACAGAACAATATTGTTCATAATCACACATGAAAACTTCCAATCAAAGATATACACATTTAGATAAGGAAAACATAATGTTTAAATATATAAAGCCTTTACAACATTTAAAATGTAGTCATTAAATCAGTATAACAAAACCTAGGTATGAATAAAACCCATTTATTTCAAACAATAAAATGCCCATATTATTTTATAAACCCCCATTATAAATCAAAAAATATATAACCTTCAAGCAATGGTAGTAGGGTACAACAACCCAAAACAAACAAATACACACACACACATGCATGCATAGATTCAATAAAGTCATTAGACATAGGATAATGAATTTGACAAAATAGGAATAGTAGGATAATAATCAAGTTTTAAGGTAAGGATAGAAGAATGAAAAACCTCAGGTGAAACTATTCCATAAAAGTTATAATCTAGATTGCTATTTTCAACATGTAAGGTGATGTGACCAATACACACACACACACGCACACACACACACACACACACACACACACACACACACACACACACACACACACACGCGCGCGCGCGCGCGCGCACACGCACACGCACACACACACGCACACGCACAAGCACACGCACACGCACACACGCACGCACACGCGCACACACACACACACACACACACACACACACACACACACACACACACACACACACACACACAACCAATAAGTGTGTGTGTGTCTGTGTGTGTGTGTGTAGATGTGGACATAGGGTTCATGAAAAGGAAGGGAAACACACATACCCCAAACATTGTAGAAAACCATCACAAAGAAAATATAATTCACCTAAATTATTGATATCAAATTTACTTGATAAACAAAATGACATGGTAAAACTTGAAAGTTTATATGCAAAAAGATAATATAGATTCAAACCCCAAGGGCTAGATACTCAACTAAAACTCTAATGACTTTTGGTTGAGTATGTATAATCCCCCAAAATCTCAACATATATATTCTTTGAAAAAATATGAATTGCATCTATAATTTTGAAAGAATGACTTAATTAGATAATTACAAATATAGAGTATGCTAACAAGGAATGCAAGCTAGTCCCTTTACCGAGGTATGCATAGTTAAAAATAATAACACACCACCAAAAAACCCTTAGTTTCTCTTCTACATAGTTCAAAAGACCATCAAATATAAATAAAATAAAACAAAAATGCTTGTGTGTATTTTTATCCATTCTCCACCCTCTATTTTATTCCCATTCATCCTCTCACTGCTTCCCATCCACCTAACTCTCTCCCCCCATCCATCTCCCTCATACCCCCATTTAATTTAACATTTAATGCAGAGGAGAGATAATCCTCCCTCCAACCTATCGACCACCTCCCAAGGCACCAAACATTCCAAACGCATTAATGTAAGGGTCATTAATGTCTAGATCTAGAAAATCCAAATAATAATAATAAAATGTGAAATTCAAAATAACATATGGTTCACCACATTCTAAAAATAACAACATAAGAGTCCAAATGGGGTCATGTGGAGGGGTTTAGGTGAGTCCACCCATATTTCTAAGTGACAATTCAATGGTTATATCAAGAAAGGCCATGCTTGTGAGTTTTTGGATGGGAGAGAGAGGGGTCAAAAGTGGGGAGGTTCAAAACATAAAATAGAACCAACCAACATCACATTAACATGTAATAATGCATCAATAATACAACTAAGGCATGAAAATATAAGATATGATTACACAAACAAAAACAACATAACTGTTGAATAGAGAGACCAAAATTGAAGCACACATATACCTTTTATAACTCATCCGATTTCCTACAGATCACTTCATCTTCCATGGTTTTGGCTTCATCATCTAGCCTAACTCATATTGGGTCCCTATAACCACTGAATATAATATCAACAATACCTGAATGATGAATAATTAATACCATACAAAACTATATTAAATAATTAATTACATCAAGTATTTCATATATCATTTAGTGAAATAAATTAAAACATAACATGTCCATCAATCCATAGTCAAAATGTCATCATATCAAAATCCATCAACATTGTACTAGTAAGATAAAAGTAATGCAAAATTTAGCTATATATGTGATGGGTAATATTTAAAAAATGATTTGAAGTATCAAAAGGTGGGGTCATAACAAATATTAAAATTAAACATGTTAAAATTTAAATGATAAATGGATCGAATCATGTGTTGAAAATAAATTTGGTTTTCTCAATGGAAAGAACATAGTTTGGGTATTTTTGGTGGGCATTAATCTATTCCAGTTCAAGGATTTTCATTAGAAAAACATTTCATAGTCAACTAGATAGTTTTAAGTAAGTCAATGCCTTATAAAATATAAAAACTTTTTTATGAGGTGATAAACATATCTACTAAAAAAGTATTTAACACTATTTAATCCTAGCATGAAGCTTTAGGACATGTATAAAAGTGTAATGAAAACAAATTCTAATTATCATTAGTTTTTTTGGGAAGGTGCTTAATTTACAGATGTAATTAAAACATATTACATTACAAAAATAAAGGCATAGAGTGGTAAGTCCTTACAAGATTTAAGTGTAAAGAGAGAAGTGATTGATCCATCCTTGTTATTTTTTAAACAATGAAATCAAGTTAATTAAACAAAATTATTTTAAAGATCCATTTGTAATTTTGTCATATGAATCAAATGATTATCATACACAATTACAATGCATAAGTTTATGTTTCTTTTACTAGGAACTAATTTTACTTACTATTAAATTTTTTGAGTTCTAAAACCAATTTGGATCAAGACAAGAAGGTAAGTTTTTGGATTTAAATAGATTATAATAAGATTCTTATCTCATTAATATGGTATCCTCTAATGTTTATGCAAAATACTATTCAAATAAATATCCCTCCAACATGAATAAAAACTAATTTTTAATAGTATATCATTTATCAACCTTTACTAATTTTCATCATATTTAAACACATGAATATTAATATTACACCTTTCATGAAGGACTCAACATAACAAGAATTTTTAATTATAAACATATGACAAAAGTCCCTTTATGAAGGACTCAACTAAGAGTGTATATAAAAATGATTATAATAATTACTCATTTAAATTTTCAAGTCATATACATTCTTATCTGAGTCCTTCATAAATAGACTTTTGTCATATACAAGTCATAATATAAAATTTATTTATACACTATTATAAAATCATCATATAAATTTTATTATAATAGTGTATATGACTTGAAAATAAATTTATTTAGCTGAGTCCTTCATAAACGGACTTTTGTCATATACAAGTCATAATATAAAATTTCTCATTTATAATTTATTTCAAATGATTATAAGTTGATTAATATTTTCCAAAAAAATTCTCATTTATAATTTATTTAAAATGATTATAAGTTGACTAATATTTTACAATTTTATTTATTCTATAGTTTCATCATTCATAAATGTAGTGTTTAAAGCAAATATAAATCTATTAACACTTGCTATCTTTCTCACCAAGTCTCTTCATTTGTACTCTATGAAAGGCAACCATTGTCAATTCATTAGAAAATTTATCATCTCTATCTTGATACTTTCTAAGATCAGAAATAAGTTAGGCATAAGTTAGTTTTATGAAATAAACTATTTGTCAAATTCACAAAAGTATTGGTATTTTTTGAGTGGTATCTGGAATCTTAATAGACGATATGTAATTTCAAAAAGAAATCAACAACCCATGAATTCCTAGGTATGTAAAAGGTGGTATGCACACTATTTTAATACAATAAATAAAAATATCAAAAAAAAATTAGCTATAAGGAGTATAATTTCTATAAGGAGTATAATCAACACTCATTTTGAATCAATTTTTAACAAATAAACATGGAATGGATGAGCAGTGATGGAGTGGGTGTGATAAAGGAAGAAAGCAGAGATGATGAATGGGATGGTAGGGGAGTATTAGGAGGGGATTATATTGTGAAAATATTGGTGTAGCACGTTGAATGGGATTTTTTTAGGGAAAAGATCAAGGGAGTTCATCTTTATTGCGATGACTTGGTTTGAAGAGAACCTATTTCTAAGAAAGGCCACTAGGATCTTGTTCCCTCCATCTAGGGCAAAAATGTGCTATTAAATATCCTAGATGAAGATTTTTATCACACTGAACATTAATATCATAATAAACTCATTGGAAAATTTAATGGATTCAAAGCCAACATAGATATGGTATGGGATTAGATCAAAAGAAAGTGGAAACTAAGGAGACATTTGGAGATTGTAGCTATGGCCAATGGTTTCCTCCTATTCTCCTTTTTGAATCATGAGGATTGTGTCTATATTCTTGATGAGAATGATAGAAGTTGGGTTAATTTATATGGTGTTGCATAAGTAGAGATATATATCTAATCATTTTAAATAGCCTTGAAGAGTTATCCACTTATGGGTTAGACTCCAAGCTCTCCCCATGGATTTTTAGAAAGAAAATATTTTTATGGGGATTGTAATATCTATTAACACCCTTTTTAAAGTTGATTCTTCCACCAAGGCTAAAATTAGATTGGTTTTTGCTAGAATCCATGTCATTGTTGATCTGGACAAGGTTTTTCCAAAATTTATTTATCTAAATTTCAATTCTAGAGCTTGGATTTAGGAAATAATGTATGAAAGGGAAAATGGAATTTGTCTTAGATGTTGTACTTTTGGCCACAAGTGTGAAGAGAAGGAACAACAGTAAGGAAATGACTATAGGTATTCAAAAGATTTAAGTGGCAATTCAGAGGCCCAAGAAGCTGGTAAGGATACGATGCTTGATTCTTCAAGTCATGAGGGATTTAAGAAGAAGGAATTCATTTCCCCTATAATTAATAAGGTAGGAAATATTTATAGCCATGGTTAGAATGGTTTGAATACCAAAGGACCCTCTTTGACTAGAGAAGATTTGGTAACATAGGGAAAAAGAGATGTTGGCTCCTATGGGAAAGAGGCTGATGAAGATAAGCAATTGAAATTTTGTGTCCTGGTTAGCACCTACATGGAAATACTAAAAGTGGATCCATTTAAGGTGCTTATAACTAATCTGGAAGTTAAACTTGCATAGCAAAAAAATACCAAGAGATACAACCTCATAAATGAAACTTTACCACTTGAGCTCAGGATATGGATAATCCTTCTCCAATTAAGAGTAATGAAACTTTATTCCAGAATAAGATTATATAAATGGTCAATATTGACCGAGGAGTAAGAAAGTGAAAAAAATGGGAAGGACCCCCTCTATAAAAATAAAACATCAGATGCTATTCCAGATAAAGGTCTTATTCTCATTTCAAAAAATGCTTAATTCAAATTTTGGTATGGAAATGTATCTTGAGGTTTGGATCATGTTGGTTTTGATCTATACTATCATTTTCTTATCCCAAATTTCATGTATGCTGATTGGAATTCATCCTCTACTTGGTGGTGTTGGGTTATAGCTAGTTTTGATTTTCTGAGTTAGCATGCTAAATCTAAGTTTTGAACTTGTCCCCTATTGCTTGATGGGCTCAATAGATAATGACATGTTCATCCAGAGTTTGATTTTCCAACACATTACTTTTGAACTGTTGGGAAATTATTAGGGTTGTTTTGATCATTGAATTTCAAGTTCTTATTTTTAATGCTAAAGCTCCATAATTCCAGTTTGGCTGCATTTGGTAGGATTTGATTTTTCATTTTAAAATTCTAAATGTCAGCCCTTTTGGGATTCACATTTATATTTGGTCTTGGTTTGGCTTTACCTTTAAATTTAAAATATTTCTTTTGGCTGCCTTTGTAGGGTTTTCTTTACTCTTTGAATTTAACCACTTCTTTAGGTTGGTGGTTATGTTGGGGTTTATGTTATTTCTTGGAGATTGAACATTTTTTGGATATCTAGACCTCCATTTGCATCTAGGCTAGTTCTCATTGCAATATAATTTAGTTTTTTGGTCCTCTGAGGACCCTGAAGGTTCTTTTTGAGACTTGTGTTTTTGGCTCTTTTAGTCCAAGTTGGTTTTTAGTTCAATAAGAATTGGTTGGTTGTTGCATCAGTCAAATGCAGTAGTTACCTAGTCTTTGTCTAGTTTTGGATTCATCTAAAACCGGATGGTTTTCATACTAGTCAAATGTGGTAGTTGAAATTTTTTCTGAGGTCCTTATTTTAGCTGGGCCTTCCTACTCTCTTCTTACTTTATTCCTTTTTGGCATGTTCTTTTTTTACTACCTATTTTATTATTCCTTCTTCTATTTATTGTTTCTAGGGGGAGACCTGAACCTCTTGATGTGTTTGTATTGTATTCCATTATTGAAATATTTTCATTGATGTCAAACAAAAAAGTAACAGAATTATCAAAAAGTAACAATTTTTTTAGAAAGTAATATAATTGTCTAACAAAATTGTCCCATTTAAAGAATGGTATTTTGATAAATCAATACAAAAGGATTAAAGTATAAATTGCCTCAGTTTGTGTGCCCAATTATGAAAGGGACCACCAATAGTAAACAAAGACTAGTAATAAAAAATATATTTAATTTATTGCAATATTAATTAAAAAAGGATGATTAGCTTAGAGGAGTTTTATTGAGTGATAAAAGAAGGTTTTTATGTTTTTGTTTATGGCTTAATTGCCCCACCAAATACATGGAATAATGATTATCGAATAAGGGTCGACCCACTTGATATATGGAAACCTTGGGAAAATCATCCCACTTTGGTTAATTAAATTAAATTAAATTAAACACACACCTTTTGATGAAAGGGTGTCTTTTGATTGCGACACCTCCATTTGGAAAAGCCTTTGAAGGTTGTATAAGATGAAAGGACATTAGATAAATAAAACAAGAAATAATTCTTTCAATCATTTGAGCATAAGTAGGTTTTTGAGGAGACTAAAAAGAGGAAGTTATATTTTCCATCATAAGTTGATAAAGAAAAAAAGGTGGAAATATTATTTTGATAATAGGTTGGTGCCTTAGAGAAAGAGATTGGTGTCTCTTGCTAAGTTGGTGCTTATCAAGAGGATATTAGTGTCTCCATTAGGTTGGTGAATATGAATTTTATAAAAATATTATTATTATACAACTAGATTTAGATGGTAGCTCCAAGAAACTATTCATTTGTTGGTTTTTCTCGAAAGGGTTCCCACGTAAATCTAGAGTTAATCTATGTCATTTTTATGTGAACACTTTGATTTTGGATATTAATTTTTATTAATTAAAAGATACGATTATATTGATTGACCCTCCTCTCAGTATAAGAATGTGATTAATAATTCATATAAGTTTGGTTCCTTCAAAAATAGCCTAACCACTAGAAGATAGATCTTGGGAGCATACAGGGCCAAACAAAAAAGGCTTCTCCAAAAACATGGCTCTATTGTTTGATGGAACAAATTATGATTTTTGGAGTATAAGAATGATAACCTATTTAATGACTTTAGGGCTTGATATCTAGAAAGTAGTAGTAAATGGTTATACTTCTCCATCATCTACACCAACATAAAAAGATAGAAAGAAGGCCAGTGAACAATGCAAAAGCTATTAATGCCATCTTGTGTGGTCTATCAAAATCAAAGTTTTTAAAGGTGATTCATTATATATCAATGAAGGAAATATGGGACAAAGTACAAAACATATACAAATGTGATAATAAGGTGAAGAAGGCCAAGCTTCAAACACATAGAAGACAATTCAAAAGTTTTAACATGAAGGATAAAGAAAACATTGCAACCTATCTACTTTGCATGGATGAAATTGTCTTCACTATTAGAGGTATTGGAGAAAAAAATGAAGATACAATGATTATGTATAATGTATTAAGCTATATCCCATTAATATTTGATGCTAAAGTCTCCACCATAAAAGAAATGAGATATCTAGATACTCTAATAATGGATTAATTGCATGAAATCCTCATGGCATATGAAATAAGGACCAAAAATGAGAAATCATAGAAGAAGGAAATAACATTAAAAGCTTCTAAGAAATGGAAATATAAAGAACCTAAATTAAGTGATATCACCAGCAATGAATAAGATGAGAAAGATGCCTTGTTTGTCAGAATTCTTAAAAGGGATATGGCAAATACAAAGGTAAGCTACCTTTCAAGTGTTTCAATTGTGGTAAAATAGGGAATTTTGATTATAAATATACACATACAAATGATAGAAATGATGAGGAAAATCATAATAAGTAAAGAAATAAAAATAAAACAAACCTAAATACAAGAAAATATTAAAAAAAAATGAAAATAAAAAAGTGTTTGGTAAGCGCAAGAAAAGTCTCTATTCTAAAAAGAATAGTAGCTCAGTTGAGGAAAGTGATGAGATCATTTAAGGAAGTGATAGAGAATAAACTCTGTTCATGGATATAAAAATAAAGGATGATGCCTATACAAGTGAATACACCTTGGAAGATGAGGAAGATATCGAGGATGAAGGAGAAGTAAATATTGAACTACTCATCAGTGCTTTAGGTGAGATAAATTAAAAAAAAAAAAAGAATCTAAAATAAAGATTACAGATTCAAAAATATGAAGAAGAAAATCATGACCTAAAAATAGAAATGTATCATAGCCTTTAAGATTTATAAAATTTCATCATTAGTTTTAAGACTAAAATAGAAGAAGCCAAGAATAAAGAAGAGGAAGTAAGAGTCCAGCTTAAGGAAAAAGAAGACACATTGCCAAGCTAGAATTAGAAGTTGATTTCTTAAAGAAGGTATTAGAGAAGACATGTGCTAAATTAAAAAGTAATTTAAAGATTGAAAAAAACACCAAAGTAATGGATGAGATTCTCAATTACCAAAGGGCATCATGCATCAATATTGGTCTTGGTTATGAAGAGAACCAGAAGATCACTAAAGAAGAATAGAGTGAAAAAATTATAGAACAACTTAAGAGGATGAATACAGATAATCCCAATATCTAAGTCGATGCACTCAAGGGATCTATAAAATGTGAAAGAAATAAGGATCATATTAAGAAAGGGCATGTTACTCATCCCAATGACAAACAAGGAAATAATATACCTATACAAAATTTTAGAATAATCTTCCCTCCAAGATAGTATAATGAGATCACGTACACAAATTCATTTTATGGTTATTGTTATTCATGCAATAATTTTAGGCATAGAGCAATGTAATGTAGGACACATACAAGAAATAGGTATGCATGGAACAATGGTAGAAGTACTTATGTAATTACATGTAGAATATATAACTTATTTGCACCATTATTGAATTAAAAATAAAGTGACATTATATGTTATAATTATAATAAATTTTGTCATATAACATAATTATATAGAAGTGTTGGTATATAACCTCCTAGACAAAACAAGAAAGTGATTGCTCTAGTTGTAAAGAAAAAATAACCTACAAAAATTTAGAAGCAGAAGCAAGAGAAAAAATTTAAAATAAGGATAAATCCATGTTTGTGTAAACAAAATTTCATGCACAAGATGAAGGACAATAATTTTATATTGATAGTTGATTATCAAGTTAAATGACTAGTGATAAAAGCAAAATTTTAATATTAAAGGAAATAAGTGGAGGCACGATGAAATTTGGAGATGATGTCACAACACAAATCACTGAAAAAGGTGATTTGAGCCTTCATAATGGAATAACTAAAATATAAAATGTATTGTATGTTTAAGGATCGAAACATAACCTTCTAAGTGTCTTCCAAATATGTGACCAAGGACATGCACTCACATTTTATGCCCAAGGTTGTGATGTCAGGAAAATAGACACAAGATAGTTGGTTGTAGATGCAAACAAAACTACTAACAATCTATATGTACTCAGTGAAGTTAAGGGAGATAAATGATACATGAGTCAAATGCATGAAATATAGATATGGCATAGAAGGATGGGCCACATGAAATTTTATAATCTAGTGAAAATAAGCACTAGGCAAGGTGTAATATATATGCCAAAGATAACAAAACTGTCAAGAATCCTTTACAACTAGTGTCATCACACAAAAAAGATAAGAGAAAATTTCAGATCAAAGGAGTACTTAACCACCTAGCCAATGGAACTAGTTCATACAGTTATCTATGGGCCCATAAGAATGAAAAAATTCCAAGGTGAGAGGTATTTCATGTTGCTTATTGATGATTATTATGGAATGACATGGGTTAATTTTTTGAAATAAAAATATGAGGCATTCAATAAATTTAAAGTTTAAAGCTTTGGTTGAAAATGTAATGAATCTAAAAATCAAGTGCTTAAGATTAGATCCAAGAGGTGAGTTCCTCTCAAATAAATTCAATGAATATTGTGAATGACATGCATTAAAAAGGTAGTTCTCAGTTGCAAAAAATCCACAACAAAAATAGAGTTGTAGAAAGAAAAGGCAGAATGGTTTAAGAAATGGATAGAACCATGCTAAATGAATATAAGCTATCAGACAGGGTTTGGAGAGAAGTGGTTAATATCGTAGTCTAAATTTTGAATGGAGGACAAATTAGAGTGAATAATATAAAAACCTTGTATGAGTTATGGAAGGGTAGACCATCATCAGTTGAATATTCTAAAGTGTTTGGGTGCAAATGTTTCATTAGGAGAGATGAAGAAGACTTGGGAAAGTTTGAATCAATAGATGATGAAGGTATCTTTCTTGGATATTATTCAAAAAGTAAAGCCTACAAATGTTATAATAAAAGGCTACAAATAATTGTAAAAAGTGCTAGTGTGAAGATGGATGAAACAAGGCCTCAAAAGGTTAATGCACAAGAAAATGATCATTTAGAAGAACCATAATACAAGGAAGAAGAATAAGAAATATTGTTACATAATCAAGAAGTAGAGTAATGTGAAGATATAAAGGGACCATTAAGGTTTGATGAAACATCACTTAGAAAGATGAGTTATTGGTGATATAGATACTGAAGTGAAAAATAGAATAAGATTTGTGAGCACATCTGAACATGTGAAATTCTCATTGTTATAAAAAATATAACCTAAGAACATCGCATAAACTAGTAGTGATAAGCATTAGATTAATGCTATAGAAGAAGAGTTGACTCAAATTGAGAAAAATGAGACATGAGATCTTGTTCCTAGGCTAAAAGACAAAAATGTTATTGGTACCAAATGGGTTTTCAAGAACAAATTGAACAAAGACGTTTAAGTAACAAGAAACAAATCAAGATTGGTTTGCAAGGGTATGTTTAAGTTGAAGGTATTGATTTTGGATAATCCTTTGCACCTATTATAAGATTAGAGACCATTATAATGTTTTTGGAAAAAATTACGAAATGGATGTCAAATCCACTTTTCTAAATGAAAAATTAGAGAAAGAAGTGTATATTGAACAAACAAAAGTTTTATTTCTATCAAAAAACAAGAACTATGTCTGTCAACTGAAGAAGGCACTATACTTGGTACTCGATGCTTGATAAATATCTACAAGAATTGGGTTTTAAAAGGGGAGTTGATGATAGTGATTTATATATCAAGACTAAAGGTGAGAATTAGTTGATTATTATGGTATATGTGGATGATGTCATTTTTGGAGAAGATGATGAATGAATGTCCTAAGAATTTAAAAAAGATATACAAATAGAATATGAAATGTCCATGTTGGGTGAGTTATCATTCTTCCTTGGATTGAAAATCTCAAAATCTGATAAAGGAATATTCATCTCCCAAAATAAGTATATAAAGGAGATGTTGAAGAAGTTAAAAATGGAAGAATGCACACCTGTTAGCATACCCACAGTTACAATATGCAAGTTGAGTAAAAATGATGAATCTCCTACAGCAAATTAGATGCTTTATATATCTATGATTGGTAAATTGTTATACACCATGGAATCAAGGCCAGACATTATGCAAGCTATAGGTTTGGTAGCACATTTTGAAGTATTCCCAAAAGAAAAGCATGTATGAGTAGTCAAAGGAATATTCAAATATCTGAAAGGCACATTGGATTATTTCCTATGGTATCCAGGAGGTGAAGATTTCAAACTAAACAACATATATAGATGAAAAATGGGTAGGAAACATGGATGACATAAAGAGCACAAATGGAGGAGTATTCTTTCTAGGTACAAATCTAGTGTCATGGATAAATAAAAAACAACATTATGTCTCATTATCCACGTTTGAAGTAGAATATATCACAATATTATCTTTTTGTACATAAGTCCTATGGATGAAATAAGTGTTGGAAGATTTTAAGATAGAGTATGACCAACCGATCTCTATACATTGTGATAAAACTAGTGCAATTAATATTTTGAAGAATCCAGTTATGCACTCGAGGACAAAACACAATTTGATAAAGTATCCCTATTGAGATAACATGATGCAAATCAATAGGTAAAGTTGGATTATGTTTTTAAAAATGAATAGATAACATATATTTTCACAAATCCCCTCCCCAAAGAAATTTTTGAGTTTTTAAGGCAGAAATTGGTAGTACTTCATTCTTCATCCAATCATTAAACATGTCAAGAGAATGATAAAGGGGGAGATACTCATTGTATTATTCATCTTCGTTGATGTGTTAATAAGATCCATTATGTTGTACATCTCTTCTCCATTGATGTCAAATAGGGAGAATCGAAGTAAGGGGGAGCAAAGGAAAATAACTGTAGCAAGGAGGAGTTCATAAAATATTTTGTTACATAATTTCCATCAATGACAAAGTGGGATATTATTTGAATACTATCATTGATGTCAAATGTAAAACTAATAAAATTGTAATAAGGTAACATAAATGTCAAAAAGTAACAAAATTTTTCCATACAAAGAAGTGTATTTTTGGAAATCAATACCAAAGGATGGAAGGACAAATTGCCTTGGTTTGAGCACCCAAGTATGAAAGGTACTAGTTATAGTAAGAAAAAACCAACAATAAAAAATGAATTTAATTTATTGTAGTATTAATTAAGAAAGGTCGATCAGCTTAGAAGAGTTTTTTCGAGCGTTAATGAAAGGTTTTTATGTTTTTGTTTATGGCTTAATTGCTCGACTAAACACATGGAATAATGATTATCAAATAAGTTTTGACCTAGTTGATATATGGCAGGCTTGGAAAAATCATCCCACTTGGGTTAATTAAATAAAATAAAATTAAACACACACCTTTTGATGAAAGGGTGTCTTTTGATTGGGATGCCTCCATTAGGAAAATCCTTTGAAGGATATATAAGATGAAAGGATATTGGAGAAATAAAACAAGATATAATTCTTTCAACCATTTGAGCATAAGTAGTTTTTCAAGGAGAAGAAAATGAATAAGTCGAATTTGCCATCATCTATTGATAAAGCAATAAAAAATGTGGAATGATTGTTTTGGTAAGAGGTCAGTGCCTCAAAGAAAGAGATTGGTGCCTCTCGCTAAGTTGGTGCTTATCAATAGGAGATTGGTGTCTCCAGTAGGTTGGTTCCTACAAAATTTATAAAATGATTATTATTATATGAATGGATATGGATGGTAGATCCAATCAACTATTCATTTGTGGTTTTTTTCCCAAAAGTCTTTCCACATAAATTTGGTGTCAATCTGTGTCATTTTTATGTGAATGTTTTGATTGTGGATAGTAATTTTCATTAAGTAAAATATAAGATTATACTGATTCAGCTACCTGTGTCGCACTCTGCTCCCCTCTCCCCCCTTTGCCCCTTTCCTCCCCCTCAGTATAAGTGTGTGTTTAACATCTATACCAATCAAAAGTGATGTTACCATAATCTAAACACTCATTTTGAATTGAACTGATGATGACAAAAAATTCCTTACCTTATAGAGTACCATTATCTACCACTGATGCATTGATTCGACCCAACCATAAAACTTTGTAATCACAATATTGTAGCTAGCATAATATGTATAAGTAAGTTGTAAAGGTATAAATGTCCTGCACAATTCAATTATAGCAGTCAAGATGTCAATAACCCATAAATAAATAATCAAAATATATTATATGAAAAATTGCTTTGGTTGCATTTTTAAACCATTAGCCTTTATGCCCCTCAAATCATTACCGATAAAACAGGCCTTCAAACAACGACCAGCCAACTAAAATATCAACATCGAAACCCCTATAAAAAATGAATTACATCCAACTAGATACAATTGGTGCAAAAAATGGATACCCAAAACTAGAAGGAAAATGAAGACATGCCCAAAAAACGGGGATACCAAAAAAACAAAAGGGAAAGAGAACGGATACCGAACAGTAAAACGAATCATAAATATTAATGAACACAACATACCTTGACCGAGACACACTATGGATCTGGTCCATGATGGCCATGAACAAGGGCTTCTTGGGATCTGATCCTTCGTAGGCCATCAATTCGTCCTCTGTGACCTCACCAAACTGAACTGGCTGAGGCATATGCTCCATAAGCACGAAGTTAGAAAAATAAATGACAAAGCTACATATCTTAAGATTTGGAATAATATGTAAAATATAAATATAAAAGGAAAAATGCACGAGAGATTAGCTTAATGAAATATACTTTTGTCTTTGCTGTTACTATTCTTTACGATGAGTTGCACTCATGTTAGGAGAGCAATATTGGATAATTAGCACTTTGTTTTATGCAGTAAATGACATAGAAAATGTATCTCCTTTTTCATGAATAAAATGTACCAACCATATATTCAAATTCGACGATTATAAATAACACAAATCTTCAGACTATGGAGGAGCCATCGCTGTTACTGCCTCACAAGCACTCCACATGTCCTGCTTGTTCTCCTTCTAGTGTTCGTATATCGTCCTCTGCCATTTTAAACCCTAATAAATTTGGACAAACCAAGGTATGCAAAAACTTCAGAGCGTTCAATGAATATTTTAAGCATAATGCATTTCCTCCTGAATGCAATCCTTTGTAAATAAGGTAATGCCCCCAGTCTGAAATACATTGGCAGTGAGGCATAAAACAATATAAACCTAGAATTTGAGGAATTTGATACATAGATAAAAATATTTGTAAACAAACACGCTATATGTTTAGTAAGTTAAAAAGATTGCCTGCTCAGAGGAGATGAATCTAAGTTTAGCAGCTGCACTTTGAAAGTCTTTCCTCCTGAATTGAAGATCCTATTTGGGAACATGCCTAGAAAGTTCAAATTTAACAGCAAGGACACCTTATGGTTTTATTTTATGGGGAAGCGCCAATGCCCTGACGTAAGTCACGGAAATGAGTAAATTACTTGAGTTTCTTATTCCACCCATAAACTGGGAACTTCATTAAAAAAAATATAGTTAGTACATTGGGAGCATTCTATGTAGGTTTCATTCACAGGTGGCCAACGCTTTCTTAATGAGCCGTAAATTCTTTGAAGACCACCAAAAACAATGTCACCTATCATCATTGATGCCGGTTGCAATCTAGATGACATCCATAATAAATTATTTTTTCAGGTTGTCATAATAGTAGCACCTATTACCAAGATAAATTACAACATTGATAATTTGTATTTTCCTTTTTTTTTTCCCTACCTACATTGACATCATTAAAAATATATAACGACTGTAGATATTTAGGGATTTAATTACCTAAAATCATATGAACTCTGAAATAACATTTTCATCATTTAATCAATCAAAACATACCAAATAATATTATTATATTTTATTAGTTAAAAGTATTACAATTTTTTTAAGTAACATATTTGTATATTTTTATGCACACAAAATGGTGCAATCTAACTGACCGAGATATTTAAATCTAATTACAAGTTAAAACAGTTAACCTTTTGGACTAATAATACAAGTTGACAAACTTGTTAATACAAAAACTTCAAACATTACAAGTTATACAATTGGATCACCCAGAGTTATTATTTTTACCCTAGAATATATTTTTAAGCTTATAACTATATAAATAGAGAGGAGTTAGAAGAAGTTGCAAAAGAAGAATATTTTTAAAAATGTGGATTTTGAGGGATCATCGAGAGTCATGGGGAAGGATTGAATTAGTGGAGAATGAATCAAGGAAGGATTGACATTGAAATGAAGGAAGAAGTGGAAGATATAGAAGAAAGTGAGATCTATAAGTTCAGGTTTAGCAATTTGAGGAATATGAGATTAGTAATTTGGGACTATGAGATTAGGTTAAGATCAAACATCACAATTGGGTTGTTAAAGGAGGATATTCACTTAGTTAGAGAGGCATATAGGTCATAATTTGAAGATTTAGTGAGAGATATTAATAAAGAAGCTACACATAAAAGGGATGGGTGCTAGATTAGAGATATGAATCTATTTCACACCAAAAAAAAAATTGTCAACTAAAAATAAATATTTATGGAATGATAGCGTTCTATTGAGAAATATTGATCCAGATTCCATGATCAATAATTCTGAAAGTGAGAAAGATAATTTTCGAGATCCGAAAAAAGGAATTAAGATCTGATCCCACTCTTGATACAAGAATAATTTTTATGTCTAAAGCTAAATATTTTATGGATGGGCCATCGAATGAATAAAAAACGATTTAGGATTGAGAAGTGTTCAATAATAATTTAGATCTTAAATCTAAATATGGATGGGATCTCACTAATTCTAATCTGAAACAACAAAAAATATTGGATTCGTGAAGGGAGTGGGATAGAGGACCTCTCATGGTAACTACTTTGACAAGGAAAAAAAAAAGAAGAAAGGAAGGAGAATTTATTCCATGTTCCTTTAAAAGTCAAAAATGATATATGGATCAAGCAAAACAAAAAGTTAAGATGTCAGAACTTGTTTTCTATCAGAATAGATTACTGAAACTTTTATTTGCAAACATTCGAAGGTTTAGTCCTTGGAGGAGTGAGTGGGAAATAATTGGAAAGGGAAAAAATTAAATAATTTTAACATTTTCCAAAGGATAGTTTTATGGCATGTTTCTAGAAAAATCTGATAAAGATGAAATCCTGAGAAAAAGAATATTGAATTTAGTTTCGATTGTTATTAAATTCAAATATTTTCCTTCTAACGAAACATGATGGCTGATTTTTTAAATTCAAATATATTCCTTCTAAACAAGCATGAAATCGTTATAGATTGATTTTGGATGGAAAAGGCAGCTTCAAATTTTCACTGTTGTTTTGCTGGCTGTTTTGTGCAAAAGATTCTAAGATATTTGTTAAGTGCTTTGAACAGATAAGACAATGCAAATGTACCCGCTGTTTGTTTATTTGTCCACATTCTCTGCGCTACTCAAACTCTACTGACTCTCCTCTGTTTCTGCGAGTTGCAAGCAAGTGATGAACACTAACCAACTGCAAAATTGCCAATAATGAACACTTACCAACTGCGAATTGCAAGCAAGTGATGAATACTTACCAACTGTTAATTAGAGATCCAATGTACCTGATGACATGGGTTAGACAACAATCTTGAATGTTATTGAAATTGTGTTAGCTCAAGATTTTTTATTTATTTTTCTCAATTTATCATTATTCTACAAGTCCTTGTTTATCCAATGCCAATGACTGATGCCTCCATGACTCATTCGTCTCCTATATGCATATGGTCAACTGTTTAAATCTATTCAGCTATTGCATTAATCGTAAAGGCTTCTTTCTCATCACATCTTTAGTTAAAAGTCTGGAATTTATTTGATAATAATTTCTCATGTTATTGATATTATTTTAGCTGAAGGAAGTACTGATCTTTCGCATTTGGGACATATTGAGTCCTTACAATTACAATGTCAATATTTGCGACTATTTTTGTTTCTTATAATTATAAGCTTAGTTTTTACATTATCTTAATCATACTAATTATTATTAATTTTTTTTTTCTTTCTTATCTCTACTTTTGCAGTTAATATGATTAAATTTTGTGAATACCAAAAATTTCTATTTCTTAACCTTTTAGAACATTTGAATGCACCCTAATAATAAAAGATGATATGGAGATCAACAAATCCTCATTCAAACTCCTTAGAATGCCCGAACAAGATCAATAAAACCTTTTCAATTTCAATGCAACCTAGTTTTAGTTCACAGAATGATATGAAATTTATATTAACAATCACAGAAATTTCAGATCAACGAGCTATCTCCCATAAATTTCAGCATCTTTTAATTGAAAAAAAAAAATCATATTAAAAATTAATTAAATGAAAAATTTAGATTTATTTGAAGGATCCAAATATTAATTAAGTGAACTTAGACTTCGTCTCAATTTATAGATGCATTAATCTGATTTTGGTGTACTTGGTTTGGCTGACAAGCAAAACTCAAGTAGGAGGAAAACCATGCGATAATGAGCAGCAGGGATGCTTGGTGATTTTCGGAAGAAAAGATAAAAATATAAATAAATTTAATTTGAAGAAATTAAAGAAAGTCAGTATAAATATAGAGTAAAATAATTAAAAATTTACATTAAAAAAATTTATCCTTAAAAAGAAATAAAGAATAGAAATATAATTTATTATAAATATAAATAGAAAGTATAATAAATAAACTCAGTTATATTGCATCTATACCTGGCAGGATGTAAATGATTTGTTGTATGTTCAATTATGATATCATAAGAACGACGCTGCAAAGAAAGTTGGTTATATAAATGGAACAAAGTTAAATACAAATTTAACAGAGTAATAAATTTAATTTAAAAGAATTAAAAAATATATAAAATAAAATTAAACATTAAATAAAAACCGCCGCAAACAAACTTCAAAAGAATTAAAGGAAATATAAAATAAAATTGAGTAAATAACGTTCTATTCATACCTGCCTCCCCTATCTCAAAGCTTTTCGGGGTATTGCTTCCACAATCCCTTCGTGGTAATGTGGGTATGAGAGAGAAATTTAGGACTGGACATATATTCAAATCTAATCTTTTCGTGTTTTAGGGATTGGGCTTTATTTATATAGTAAATTTCAATTATTTTCTAAATGGTGATTTATAAGAATAAATATTATTTTGGTATTAAGTGTTTGAATTAATTGATCTTCCTTAAAAGGTGGTTTTTCCATTTAAAAAAAAAAAAAAAAAAAGCCTGGTAAACTTTTTAACGACCACAGGGCGGGGGGAGACTAGAACTTGAGACCAACTGAGCCGCAGCAGAAATACTTAGCCAACCAAGCTAGAGCCCCCACCCTGTTTTTTCACTCTTTTTTTACAATTAATTTTATAATATATTTTTTTATTAATATATAAAAAATCACTTTCCAATTAAAAAATATATTATAATATTATAAACATTTATAAAATACCATTTCAAAATAAAATGTAAATATTACACCATATTACTGTTTTAATTTAACTAAATTATACTTCAATTCAACTAGTCTAAATCCATGAATATAATTTTAAACTATAAACATTGGGCTTTTAAGAAAAACATTATGACAATAAAATATTTAATAAGAATAAAAACATTTGAATGAGAATTAAATTCTTAAAAATTTACTTACCAATTACAATTATTAAATACAATTTTATAAGTTTTAAATTTAATTAATTAAAATTATTTTAAATTAATAAAAATTATTTAAATGTCTTTATTTTTGTGATATTATAATATATAAATATTATTATATAAATTTATAGTGGCATTTTCAATTTATATATTCATAGACTTCATTTAAGTGTGTTGTAAATATCTTTTAAATAAGTTAATATTTAAAAGATTTCACTTTATCTATATATTTATATAGTTTTCATTTATGCGTGTTTGTGTTAAAAATGGCTTTTAAATTTATTAATATTCAAAACTTTTCATTTTAAAATAATTAAAGTACATTTTTTAA
The DNA here is from genome assembly GCA_037957365.1 of Torreya grandis. Classification (NCBI taxonomy): domain Eukaryota; kingdom Viridiplantae; phylum Streptophyta; class Pinopsida; order Cupressales; family Taxaceae; genus Torreya; species Torreya grandis. Next base: position 2,551,024 of record JARHVA010000489.1, on the reverse strand, counting down.
TATTAATTAAAATAAAAATAAAAAATAAAATGAATGAAATATGTTTTCTAATATTTGAGAAAAAAATACCTTACAAATAATTTAATTGCCTCGAATATGTTTATTTATACCATTTCTACTTTATTCGGACATATGAAGGGGTAAATATGGGACAAAGAGTAAGGAGGAGGACTAAGTATAATACTTTTTTTATTAAAGATAGGGTGAGTAATTTTATCGGTAAATTTTTAAAAATGAAAATATTAAAATTATATATTTAAATGGAATATTTTGATGAAACTTTAGAAATAAATTTTATTTTGAAATGTATAATATGGATTAATGAATTTTAGCTCAATTCAAAATGAAAAGTTCTTTACAAAAAAATTATAATTTTATTTTCAAATTATATTTTAATATAGTGTTTTATTAATAAATAAATGAAAAATTTTCAATTAATTATTTATTTAAAAAATAATAATTATTGATTTGTATTGAATGATTCAAATGATTATGGAGTTTACATGTAAAATTTGAAACTTTAAAAATAAATAATAATCAAATTGTTACTTTTATTAGTAAGTTTGGCATATAAATACATGTAGTTTTAAAAAACTCCAAAATTAAACTAAACTCTAAAAGTAACCTATCTAATAAATTTCAACTTGAAATTATAATTACACCAAAAACAACAAATTAATTGATTATTAACTTATAACCCAATTCAAAATGAAAGGGTCTCTATTAAAATTATAAATTTTATTTCTAAATTATTTTTTAGTATAATATTTTAATAATATAGAAAAAACTTTTCAATTAAAAATATATAATATATTCTTTTTAGTTTCAAAATAAAATGTAATAATTTAACTAAATTTTGAATTTTTTTTAAATAAAATTAAATTACAATTCAAAAAGTTTAAAAACATGATTACACATTTAAAAAATAAACACAAGTTTTCCAACTCAAACTATTTATTAAAAATATTCAAATGACAAGTAAATCATTAAATCAGTAATAAGAATAAAAATATTAAAATACAAATTAAATTATTAAAAAAATAATTAAATATTAAATAAATTTTTATTAAATTTATATTTATATAATAAAATTATTAAATAATTTAAAAAAATATTAAATAATTCAAAAAAAATATTAAATAATAAAAAAATAAAAAAAAATAACAACTAAAAGTATTTGATACATCTTGATTAGTTACCATGTCTAACTAATCAAAACTACTTTGTGATGGCTTTACCTTTTAAATAAATTAATAGTAAAGTTTTTTTTGTAATATTATGATGATTGTAATATATTTTAAAACTAAAAATTAATAAACACCAGATAAGTTGAGCAAATGGGTAGAGTATTTTTTTTCTAGAATTTTATATTCTCACTTCTATTTCATATATATAAAAAGGGTAAAAAGGCAAGATGATGGGAAAAGTATAATAATTTAAAAAAAAAAAAAAACAATAAATATTAAATAAATTGAAGAATAGGCAAAGTAATGAATGATAAATTTTATAAAAAATTAAAAATGAATTATTTTAATAATAAATTATATAAAAATAACAAATTTTAAAAAATATATTTGAATGATAAATTTTGATATTATATATATATATATATATATATATATATATATATATATATATATATATATTATATTAATTTATATATTGGAATGATAAATTTTGATGAAGTCCTCATCAAAGTGAAAGACCTCACCAAAATTTAAATTTGAATTTAATTTTAAAATTAAATACAACATACTAAAATAATAATATTATATTAAATAAATTAATTTCAAAATGTTATTATAATTTTATTTAAATATAATCCTTAAAAAAAACTTCAAAATGTTGTTATAATTTAATTTAAATATAATCCTTACAAAAAATAACATAAAAATGATATTATCATCTCATTTAAATATAATCATCCCCAAAAACATTACACTTTGACATTTAAAATTTTAAGTTTTTTTAATGATTCCATCTAGATTGGACTTCCTTTATTTTTCATTTATCAATACTAATATTTGTAACATTCTTTCCTTTTTTTTCCAGATAACCATTCAATTTCACCTTCATTCTTTTCCCTTTATCAATGTTAAAATTTCTAACCTTTTTTACTTTTAAAAAACAACCATTCAATTCCAATTTATATTCTTGTTTCTTATTTTTTCAATTGAAACTTCAATTTTTATTCTTGTTTATTATTTTTCTAATTGAAACTCCAATATCACATGTACCTCACCAACTAAAGTGGGACATTTATAAATTTTTTAAGAGTCTTATTTTTCAATATCAAAAGAATGTTACAAATGCCATTGAAAGGTTATAAATTCATACATGATATGGTAAAATATTAATCATATAAAAAATATTGGTGGAAAAGTCACACTCTATGAGTATAATCACACTGAGGGTACAGACACTTCGGGAAGAGTCTAAAAAGTGGTTTAAAATGATCAAACCCACAAAAAGAAATATCACATCAATAGTTTGATAGAAAAATAGAGAGAGCAAGGAACATATACCAATAAAGAGAATAATTAAGCAGCTACAATAAACATGGACGTTAGGGGAGGTGATGGAGATGGTGGGTCTTGAGGCTTGCCACCCCATCCTCCTAGGGTAGGGTGATTATTATCCATAGGTAAGGGCTCATAACCATTATTTTGTTGAGCTTCTAATGTCTCATCTTGATTTCTTTTAGACAAGATTGGCAGAGCTAGTCGCATAAATTTGTCTTGGAGGAGACCCCCCTTGATGTCAACATCATGATATGGGAGAGGAGATCCCCAACCCTTGCCATCACCTCTAGATCTGAAAGAGCCACATGTACCACCATGATGAGGAAAAGACCAATGATGTGGTTATCGATAATAATGACTCTTGTGTGTGGTTCTAGAATGTTGTCAACATTGCCCATGCCTTCATCCTCTAAGAGGCATAAGATATCATGGGGGCTCAAGAGGTTCACAGCTAATCATGCATGGGGAATTTCACTAGTGATCAAATAAATGCTAAATGTTATTGAGTTCTAGGCAAACTTTGTCTATTTGACTTTGAATATGAAGGGTAAAATTAGATAGAACAATAATTTTGTTAGTAATAGTAAAATTATGTTTTAGTTATTGATGATTAAAGTAAACATAATTTATAGATTTGAAATAAAATATCAGCTCAAAATATCTACCAAAATCTATTGCATTTTTAAGGCAACAGAGTCAAGTAACCCAAGAGATCCATCTTCTATGTGAAGAATTTAGGTTGAAAGGGCTAATAAAAGGAATGAATCCAGTGCCATGGAAATTTTGCATGAAATCAAAACCACAAAAGGTGTTTAATAGTCTTTGATTGATGACACATTGGGAAAATGGGGTTAGACACTCCAAGATGCTTGAGTCTATCACTCATAGGAAAGCTCTAATAAAAGAGACAAGATAAGAAATGAGTTTTTTTGGGCTCAATAATAGTAGATCTCATAGTGCTTAAGCATTGGGCCCAAACCCCATGTCTGGAATGGAGATTCCATCTAAGGTTGACCATTTCATTTGAAATATGTTGAGGGTCTAGTAGATTATATTCTAGCCTAGGAGAATGCCAAGTGAGGGGGTGGTCATAAGCCAGTGTCATTCCTTCCACTAAGGAACAATAGATTTGACCTCTATTTTATGCAAATACTCATCATGTATGGAACCTTGAAATTTTGTAATAGACTATACATCTAAATTATTTAAATTAAATTTATTTTGAAGTTTCTACCAAGTAAGCTAGGATCTATTCTCTTTGAAAAAGAGATCACCGATAACCTTCACACCTTTATTGAAAAGTCTTAACCATTTAACCCAAGGGATTAAGGCACAAGGAACATCATAAAAATTTAAGCAAGGTAACCACTAGAAAGACTAGGAGTTAATGGAGAGGGTATTCCTTAAACCCTCCCCTACCTAGTTAAGGTGAGGCTGAAGTTTTTCCCAAGCTTTCTATAGGCTTTTAATCACAAACGTGCCCTTGATTTTAATAGGCACTATTGTTATGACCAAAGAGTGAAGTCTTAGGCCTCGCCAAGCTTTTCTACCACATGGGATCTCCTGAGAGATATAATGGAATAGAATAATATTCTAGGCTTCATCCCCAGTAAGACCTCTAATAATCCATTTGATACCAAGGGAAAGGCTTTGAATTTTAATATCTAGGGGACCTAGTCCCCCAACTTCTTTGGGTCGGCAACATATGTTCCAAGAAACTCTGTGGAAACCTAATCACCCTCAAAGTTAGCCCATAGAAAATCTATTAGAATTTTTTCTAATTTGTTGTAAATGACATTAGAGGGGGTACAACAAGAAGAATAATACACATGAGTAGCTACCAATACTTTGGAGCAAATTTAAAATTTATGATCAAGAGATAGAGGCTTGGCGATCCAAAAATGATTTTTTTCAACTCTCTACACCACATAAGAACATAACTCAAAGGGAGAGGCCTGAAAAGTAAAAGGGATTCCAAAAATCTTACACTATACCCTTAGAAGAAGCCATTGCCATTGATATCCCTCCATCTAAGAAGGTTTGGGGCCTACAGACTGATGATAACACTAAGTCTTGCTCTATTAAATAGATGAGCTTGAAACCAAATAAAAAATATGGAGACATTCCATGGAATTCCCAACAGACTCTTCTTCCTCTTGAAGAGTGAGAAAAGAATCATCCATAAAGTGGCCATTTAAAAGCTATCTATCAAACTGGAAGGGATATGCCTTTCATAAAACCCCTAGTGGTGTAATTAGCTAGTTTGTAGCTCTATCATTTTGTTGCTAGCACATATAAAGAAGGGGCCAAAGGGCATCCTTTTCAGATATAACTATGAAGTTCAAACTAATAATATTAGGTATCATTGATAGAGATACAAGCAACAACATCTTGAAAGAACATGTTAATAATATGAATTTTTTTGGGTCTAAAACCAAGGGCCTATAACATGGCTATAATGAAGGGCCACTCAATACGATCATATGATTTCTTAAAATTTAACCATTTAATCAAGAATCACAAAAACTTCATGCAATAAAATAGCATAATAGATATGTTATAAGGAAGCCTACCAATTGATTCATATTTTTATTGAAACCTTTCTTTAACTATCTACTAGATAAAACTCTCCTTCTCTAGGTTATATTATGTTGTCTTTCTCCCATTTGCCAAAATAGAAAAATGTCCTTATTTTAGAGACTCACCTTCCTCAAATAGACATTCTTTCTTTCTCACACAACCCATCAGAGGGTGACAAGTATCCCTTCCTCATTCTTATTTTAGATTTAATGACCTTTTTAATAGAAATATATTCACTAAATGAACATCCTATTGCACTCCATAGTGGCATATGATAATGTTGTAGAATCATGTTGATTGTTTCTCAAACTCACTCACCCTTTTTCATACTTGGATCTAGGCATTGGAAATTACTGAAAAAGTGTAAAATTCTTCCATTAGACATTTTATATGTTATTCTGCTTTATCTCCATGCATTAAATATTAAAATATAAAGGTGGTTAGACCAACCCAAATAGTGATTAAAATCTAATAAGACACATCAGGCACATCAAGATCAGAGAAAAGGGAAGAATGGTATTCAATGCATTCAACTTGGATCTTTAAAGGCTTAAAATAAGTTATGGATCTAAGATAGAGTCATAGATGGTGTGAAAATTCCTGGCATAGTCCTAGTTCCTTCATTAGTAACTATATGTTCTTGTACACTTATTGCACACATTAAATTCCTCTATTCTAGTAGCTAAATTAATAGAATTAACCATGCCCAAGCATTAAATTAGACCAAACATAATCAACATATCTAAGAATTCATAATATCATGGAGTGAGATAAATATAACATCTAAAATGTATAAATTAAATTAAATCATAGGGAAATAAGTTTAGCATTTCTAAATTGGGACATCATATTTTCTGTAATATACTACTAATTGTAGAAGCACCATCATGGAATCATAGCTATTAGATTAAGCATAATATCATTGCCTAGTAGGAAAATAAAAATATAAACATTGGTTGTCTACCATGGTCTTATGAGTTTAATAATACAAAATTGATATAAAACTTACCAATAGAATGTACCCAAGTTCTTATACAAGTAACATGTAGTTTTGTTGGCAAGGGCATTAGTCTTAACATGCAATCATGTCTCAATACCAAAATATGTTGCCATTTTTTTGCATGGTGCATTACAAAGTGCTTTTTGAAATTATGATCCTTTGAAAATATTAATGAATCTAGATATGGGTTGAATACTTGATCATGCTTTGCTTTGGTTTTAATGAAATAAAATTTGTATTTGACTAAGGTCAACTTCAAGGGATTAGAACTAGAATTGGAAAGAATAGTGAAACTTTCCTCAATGTGCAATAGTGTAAGTATGCCTCAATATTAAAATTGCCAAAATGATTGAATAAGTGGCTTAATCATGTCTTTATAACAATTCAAAAGGATAAACCACATGCTAGGAATACTAAAAACATGAATCACAATGTAAATGAGGGTTTATTGTTGAAAAAATGATCGTTATAAGTCTAAGGATAACAAATCCCATAATGGACAAAAATGCATACCACTATTGTCCCCTAGTATAAATTTATTTTCTTTAGGAAAACATGTGTCTTTTGGATTTGGATCTATCTGTATAGATGCTTAGGGGTGTTTTTAGTTGTTGGAACATATATGCAAGTGCCAAATAGATATTTAGGAAAGAAATAGGTCCCTGCAAGTTTTTAGGATAGAGTGAGGTGTAAAACTAGGTCATATTAAGTACTCAAGTTAACTAAAGTGAAATGGTGCTAAAACTAACATAATAATGTATTTGTGACAAAATTTAGGTGTCTATATTCCCCTATATAAACTATAAATTAAATTACTAGATTAAATTAAATATTGTACCTTAGTGTGTACAACATACATTTCCTTTGGGAGAAGCTCCAAATCATGTAAGGTGTTCCATGAGAGATCCTACAATGATGTAAAAATAATTAATGATCATATGTGCAATTGAAAACTAAAATATAACTTGAATTTGAAAATAACAAGGAAGGATTACACATGCATTTGTCAAACCAATGTTGTTATTATGACTTTGCTTGAAGATGATTGTTTTTTGAAGTGTTGAAGGATTGGTTCTTCCTATGAAGCACTTGGAGAGATTGGTTCTTTAGATGAACTAGTGGAGAATTTGAGGGTGGTCAAGACCCAAATATAATTTACACTTGTGTAAAAAATGAAATGTAGTGAGGGATGTAGAAACCTCAATTTATTATGCTGGTATTTTTAACTCAAAGATGTGAAAGGGATTGAAATTTGTTGTGGCCAACATGACCTATTCTTTTCTAAATAGGATCTATATTTTATTAAGTGTTTGGTCTCTAATATTATGCTCTTTATCATAGAATATTTTTTAAAAGTGATTTGAAATCTTATAAAAATTAATTGAAGGCATTTTCATTTATTCAAAGCTTTTCACAACCATTTATAACAATTCTTAGATAAGCAAGCCTAAATCAACATTCACAACCCACGTAGAACTAATTTGTGGTTTCAAAAAATTATAAATATGTTGTAGGCTAAAAAATACTTTGTCACATTTCATTATTATTCACAATATATCATAATTATATGTGTTGGCTACTCGAGGCTATGTAGAATTTCCTACAAATATTTTGTAGAGCATAATTCAAAATTCTGTGAGCTAGTGACAATGTGAGAATGTGTCATTTGTCAATATTAATAGACATATATAAAATTTTAAAAGTCTTAAAAGATTTCCAAGTGTCACCTTCATATGAATTCATATAATATAAATATTTAATATTGTATTAACTTGGCTCTTTGAATCCATGTGGCACATTCCTTGACCTCACAATGCCTAAATTCAAACATCAAGAAAAAAAAGTTGTAAAGGGCATAAGCCAATTTCAATACCATGTGTCAATTTTTTAGATTCACATCAATGTATCTTTTCTAATTTAGTTTCTCAAAGACCTAAATTTTCTTATTAGAATTTCTTACAAAGCATAATTCAAAATTCTATGAGCTTGTGACTATGAGAGAAGGTGTCATTTGTCAACATTCATAGGTATATATAAAATTTTGAAAGTACTTATAGCTTTCCAAATGTTACCTTCACATGCATTCATATCATATCAAAATTCAAGATTGGCTTAACTTGGCTCTCTAAATACATATGGCACATTTTGGTGACCTCATTGTTCCTAAATTCAAACATCAAGGAAAAAATGGTGTAAAGGACCTAGGTGGATTTAAATACCATGTGTCAAGTTTTTAGATTCACATTAGCAAAGCTTTTATAATTATAGTTTCTCAAAGACTTAAATATTTCTTAGTTGGGAAGCAATAAAAATATAGCAAGTGTTAAATGTTTATGCACTCACAATCTTATGACTTACTCAAAAAGTTTGAAAAGACTAAGGCATATGAGAATGTGAGTCAATCAACATGTTACACATGTCTTTGTTTCAAGGGTGTATTCATGACCTATATTCCTATGCTCAATGAAATTTTACTCAATCAACAAACACCACTTATCATCCCTACAAATGTCTACAAAGTAAAGTGGTAAATATGTTCAAAACTCAAAACAAATGCGTTGTCTACATGATGTCACTATGTAGCTAGGATGTAAGCCAAAGGAGACACAATTATGCCCATTTTTATATAAAATCAGACACAATACCCAAACCATATCAATACCTAGCTTCCAAGAAAAAACCACATCACTATGAAAACACAAAGATAAAATTGAAGACCATCATCACCTATCAAGATGTCAAATGTATATACAAAAAAAATCACATGCTCTTCCTCTTTTAAACTTTATGGAAATGGGAAGGAAGATAATGGAATGCATTTATTAGGCATGGGAGATTCATGATTACATTAATATTTTATAAGAGATCAACATGGTCTTATACTAAAATAAAATTCAAATAAAAACTTTTGTAAGTGTAAAATATCATGGGATGATCCTGATGAATTGTCCCATTATGTTGATTGTCTAGTTGGCCCACTTCCTTGCTTTTATCTTCTTCTATGTTTAACATTTTTTTATTTTAACAAAATTTTTCATCATAGACATAAATTGTAGGGTCATGTGTTCTATATAAAAAAAATTTAAGCCTTATAAAGGATCAGTTAGTCGATGTACCCAGAGGGAGTTAGTTTTTTTTTCCTAGCTCATTTCTTAGCTTACTGGTTAAATGCCCAAGAAGAAGAAAATATTTTTATAAATTAAAAGAGATGTATTATAAATTTTATAGAATGGCTATGGGTTATTTTTTAATATTTTATATTTATTTCTTTCTCAATTTCATATCGATGTTGAATGTTTTTGATTTAAGAAATTGTTATAGAGATATCCATGCTTTATTGTGAGTATATTAGAACGTGCAATCTAGATTATCCAATCATCTCATACAGTGAATTTATGATCCATTTTTATTTTAGTGAAATGGCTTATTTTTATTTTCTATAGTGATTTATATCTTTATAAAATTATTGTAGTGGAATGCACTTATGTTTTTTAATGTAATTTATTTATATTACAAGGATATGCTTCTAAGAGTGACTCATAATAATATACCTTAAAATCTCCCTTTGTTTTATTATAAATTGAGTTTTTAACTATATTTGAATAATTTATATTACCTTGCATTGAATCTTCTAAGGTTGTTACATAAGAAAATTAACTACCCAACTGAATATGATATCCTTATTTTTTGACTTACCCTTCCCTCCTTTATATATATGTATGTATGTATAAATGATATTGTAAATTTTATAATATTACATCACTATAAATAATGCATCCAAGGGTGTTTTTTAATCATTTGGGTGAGTCTCTCTTGTGGGCTTGTAGGTCATATGTTGTTATTCCATGAAAACTATGTAGTCAAGTAGTAACCTACAAATCGTGCCCTGGACCTTTATAATAGTCCTAAAATTAGAGAGTGAAAACCTATTATGATCTGGTGTGTGAAACTCAAATCAATAAAATACATTATAGATATGTATACATAATGCTAAAGGGCACTAAAACTCTAAGTTATGCTTATGCACTTTACCTAAATCAATCATTGTAGATGCTTTTTATATTTAATTACCACTTTATTCTTGAGTGTAAAATTAAAAAATAATGGAGTATCTCTGTGCTTCTACCATTTCTATAAATTTAAAATAATATTGTATGCATGAATTTATGTCATGACCATATTAACAAGCATATAATATGTAGCTATATGTAGATGCAAATTTTTAATTCTATTTGAATCTTATGTATGAACCTATATTATGCACTAAAACAAATGTGGATTTTTACTTTGATCATGCAATGTGATTGCATATGCCCCCATAATCTATGCCAATGATTGAACTTTGAACTATTTTTAAACCTTTGAAATTATTTTATGTACCAATATTAATTTTTTATTTTGAAGAAGCTTATCTCCTATATGAAAATCCCACCAAAATTCCCTTGAATTTGAGGTGACTGAATTGATATTGAAAACAACTCATCTCAAAATAAAAATCAACTTAAACATGTGAAACAAGATGTAATCATTGAATAATATATCATATTTTAGGAGAGTAAGATATGTATCATTTGAATTATGTATGTAACACATTAGGAAATTGCTATAGAAATGTATCAATGAACCTCATACTATTAAAATGAATAATTAGTATCGTATGTATTAGTTAGTATATGTTATGGATCATGTAACTAATTAACCTTGATAAGCTTAGTAAGCACACAAATAAGTCTAATATTAAGTATTAAAAATCCCTTTAGCCCAAAGTTTGCAAAATATGTGAGAAAAAAATCCTAAAAAATAATTAAAAATTGCATGAATAATATTTAAATGAAGTTATTTTGTTTGCATGTGTCCAAATTGAAATAATATATAAGATAATAGCTAGCTAATATGAGAACAAAATTTAAAATAACAAGGTATATTTGACCTATGAAATAAAATTTGTACAATGATTTTTAGGAAGTAAAAAAATGTTTTATTCATTTTATTGTTTCAAATATGGTTCCCTATTCATAAAGGAATAGGTCATGTTGGCCACAACAAATTTCAATCCCTTTCATGTCTTTGCTTTGAAAATATCAACATAATAAATTGAGGTTTTTGCATCTCTCAATGTGTTTTATTTCTTACACATATGTAAAATAAATTTTGGTCTTGATCACCCTCAAATTATCCTTTGGTTTAACTAAGAACCAATCATCCAACACTGAAAAGAAGCATCATATTCAAGAAAAGTCACAATAGCAACATTGGTTTCATAAAAACATATGTATATCCTTCCTTATTATTTTAAATATTTTCAACTTCAGGTTACATTTTAGTTTTCAATTTCAAATATGAGAATTAACTACTTTTACATCATTGTAATATCTCCCATGGAACACCTTGAATTATTCGGAGCTTTTCCCAAAGGAAAAATATGTGGTAGAAACTAAGGTATAATGTGTCCTTTAATCTAGTAATTTAATTTATATATTATAGAGCGTAATGTAGGCACCTAAATTTGGTCATAAATACATAATTATGTTATTTTTGGACCTATTTCATTTCAGTTAACTTGAGCATTTAATTTGGACCTACTTTGACACCTCACTCTATCCTCAAAATTTGTAGGGACCTATTGCTTTCCTAAATCTCGATATGACACTTGCATAAATGTTCTAAAAAGTAAAAACACCCCCATTCATATGTATAGATAGATCCAAAACCAAAAGACACACATTTTCCTAAAGGAAAAAAAATTATAGTAAGAGATAGTAATGATATGCATTCCTATCCCCTATGAGATTCTTTATCCTTTGGCTTGTAATGATCATTTTTCAACATTAAACCGTCTCTTACATTATGATTCATGTTTTTAGTATTACTAGCATGTGGCTTATCCTTTTTAATTGTTATAAACAGACTCTTAATTCATTTATTTGATCACTTTGGAAATTTAAATAAAGAGGCATAATTACACTATTGCACATTAAGAAAAACTTTCATATTCTTCACAATCCTAGTTATAATCACTTGAAGTAATCCTTAGTTAAGTCCAATTTTTTTTTCATTCAAACCAATGCAAAGGATGATCATGCATTCAAACCATCTCTAGATTCATTCATATTTTCAAAGGAGAAGATTTTCAAAAGGCACTTTGTAATGCACAACACAAAAAATTGGAAGCTTATGTTGATATTGACACATGTTACATGTTGAGACTAAGACCCTTTCTAATGGAACTACATGATACTTTCATAAGAACTTGGGTACATTCTATTGGTAAGTGTTATATCTATTTAGTATTATTAAACTCATAAGACCACGATAGAGATCTAAAGTCGATAATTATTATTTTCCTACTAGGTAATGATATGATTAATTTGATAGCTTTGCTTCCATGGTTGTGGTGCTGTAATTAGTAGTAGATTATAGAAAATATGAAGTCCTGATTTAGTAATGTTAGACTTATTTTTCTATACTATATTTGAATTTATACATCTTAGATGCTATATTTATCTCACTCCATAATCTTTTAAGCTACCAGATATGTTGATTATGTTTGGTATAATTTAATGCTTGGGCATGGTAAATTCTATTACTTTAGCTAATAGGATAGAGGAATTTGATGTGTGTAATGATTGTGAAAGAACAAGTAGGTACCAATTAAGGAATAAGGACTATGCTAAGAATTTTCACATCATGTGTGACTGTTAGGATGTGGAGCTAAAAGCTTCAACTGGTGCAAACATGGAGGAGGTTGCTGAGTTCCAGGGAGACCGGCATTGGCGGATTGCAGTGCAAAAGGAAACTGACATTAGCTGGCGTGAGCTGAAGACAATCGGCGTCGGCAGGAGGTCAGCTGACGTCGGTCACCTCCAGGCAGACAGGGACCGACGTCGGTCGCCTGTGGTGGTTCCAAAACTATTCGTTGCATGGACAGTTAGTTCGTTGAATTGAGAGTTTGCATGTAAAGGCCAGTCATAGTCTTGAGTTGCGTGTCTAATTATTGTAATTAGGGTAGTCTAATTATTGTAAGCATGAGATCTATATATGGACTCATGGGCTGTATTGTAAAATTGTAGCTAGAGAGTAAGAGAGCAAATAAGCTCCTTCTGAGAGAAGAGAGCAATGGTGTGTTCCTCCTAGTGCCACAGTACCAAGTGTGGGTGCTGGTTTGGAGAATCAGAAGGGTTCTTCATATTTGTATGATCTTGGTCAACAAGTGAGCATGGATTCTTTTGGAGATCTACAATGGTGAGTAAGGTCTAGTAATTTTTAGGTAGCAGCAGAGAGCAAGAGATCTACTTGGAGTACAGTTGTGTACTTGGTGTACTGGCAGCGTGTTACTGACTAGTTGGAGAGGTGAACATCAATTCTATATTGGAGTTGATTGTTGGGACCGAGAGAGAGAGGGAAGAAGGTCTTGAGGTGTGGCACACCTTTGAGGTGGAAGAAGTAGTGGCATCTTCTTTATTGTATATTCTTCTGAGTGATTATTAATACAATTGTGTATTGTCTCTCATATTCCTGTGTTGTTTCATATTTCTAGTTACTTATTGATTCTGATTAAATTCCATGTTTAGTTGCTAATACAAGAAGTAATCATACGTGCTCTATTGGTGGAGCAAGATCCTGACAAGTTGGTATCAGAGCCCTGGTTGTAGGTTCAAGCTCTGATACCATCAAGTGGTATCAGAGCTTTTGGTTGGGTTGACTAACAGGTGGTTTTAGATCTGGTAGTGTTTTTTGATTACAGGTCACTCACAGGGGTTTCAGATTGAGTGGGAGTATAGCAATGGCAGAAGAAAGTAAGCTACGAGTGGAGAAATTGAATAGCATGAATGGTCTGATTGATGGAAAGAAAGAGCAGGGAAAAAGAGATTGTTGGTCGGTAGAAGATCAGCATGTAGAAGCAGATGTTGCAGGTAATGTTGCACAGGTTGCTATAGATAAAGTAGAATCTTTGTTTATAGATTATTTTGCCTCTTTCCATGCAACCCAAAATAGAGCATCTTTTCATGGGCATGTCTTTGGAGAGATTTATTTAGGGGTTGGAGAGCCTTGTCAGATGATTGACGAAGGGGAAGTGAAGCTGAAATTGCAGACAGATGACACACAATGGTTGAAGGAAGTCATGCAGGTACCAGTCTTGGAGATGAGTCTAATTTCTTCAAGAAATTTGGGTGATGGGAGACATACTGTAACACTCACAGCGGATATACTTGAATTATATGGTGGTAAGAAAGTAGGTATCCTTTATCTATCTACTTATATTACTGATTCACCCTTTGTTATAGAGATGTGGCTTTGTAGGCTTGGTCAAATATGTAGGAGGGGAATGCATGTTCTTAAGTGAAAGATAGAGGTTTTTGACAAGCTAAAGAACTAGAAAGCCTTGGTGTTCATGGAGGAGATGACAGACAGAGATCAGGTGAGGGAACTGAATTATTCTAAGCAAGGCTGTGTTGATTTGAATAGGGTTTTGATCCATGGAGAGCTCGCAGGTAAAAATTTATCACTCACAGGCAAACACAGGTACTAGCATCAGTCAGAAAAGAATCAACATCGACAAAAGGGATACCAGCGTCGATCATGAAACTAACGTTGACAGTTAGGGTCAGTGCAGGGAATCGACATCGATCGATTGCAGATTGGGAGATGGCTGAGATTAGTCACTGGTACGGATGTTGGGCAGACAATAAGCTATCAACAAGTCTCAAACACTCATACAGAGGTTAAAAGGGTAAGTGAACCTCATATTCGTTGTTCACCTTCTTTATATTGCTTACTAATGGTCAAGAACTAGGAAGATGGAAGAAGCAATGCAGGTAGAATCCAAAAACATTGGGAGCTTGGCATGGATGAGGAGTGAGTCCTTGGAGAAGAACCAAATAGGTATTTATTGGTAGAGTTGTCTGCTAGAAGAAAGCACTGAGAGACAGATGGATTCCCAAGTTAAAGGAGAGAGTGGATGGATACGTGAGACGGAAGGCCAAGGTATATGGTCTTGAGCAAGCTGCAGGGCAATGGAGGTTTAACTATTGTGTTTGTCTTACCAGGTGGATGATGAGTTGTGACATTATCTAGTTACTGTATGTGGGTAATTTGCTAGCAAATTTTGTACATACAGGGATTTGCTGAGCTAAGGGTAAGGTTAGTTCAGAGGTATGTCAAGAAGAATTTAGAGCAACAAAATTCTTTGGCATAAGAGACATGGAGATTCTGTCTCCAGTGGGAGCTGATGTGAAGACGGTGTTGGCGGGGTTCATGATGCAGGATGTAGATTCAGAAAGCACACTAAGGGTTGGACAGTTTAAGCTTAGCTTAGAATAGGGTTCAAAATCACATGATGTCTAGTGTAGACCTGAGTTTTTCCAAGCAGTGGGAGTTGTCAGAAGTTTGGAGCCAATTCGAGAAAGAAGTACTAGAGGGTAGTTCAGTGGATTCTTAGAGGGACCAGCAGCAGGTGCACATGCTATGCAGGGTCAAGTTATTTTCTACAGGGGTTTGCAGATGCGGATGTGGCAAGAGATTTGGATGACAAGTAGAGCATCACAATGTGTATGGTGGTTGGTCTTCAGGATTAAATTTGAAGAGAGATACAAGCCAGGGAATAAAATTAGATGATGTATAGGTACAAGTACAGTTGTAACTATTTATCTACAAGTGGGAGATTATTAGGATGTGGAGCTAAAAGCTTCAACTGGTGCAAACATGGAGGAGGTTGCTGAGTTCTAGGGAGACTGGCATCAGCGGATTGCAGTGCAGAAGGAAATCGACATCGGCAGGCGTGAGTTGAAGATAATTGGCATCGGCAGGAGGTCGGCTGACGTCGGTCACCTCTAGGCAGACAGGGACTGATGTCGGTCGCCTGTGGTGGTTCCAAAATTGTTCATTGCATGGACAGTTAGTTTGTTGAACTGAGAGTTTGCATGTAAAGGCCAGTTATAGTCTTGAGTTGCGTGTCTAATTATTGTAATTAGGGTAGTCTAATTATTGTAAGCATGAGATCTATATATGGACTCATGGGCTGTATTGTAAAATTGTAGCTAGAGAGTAAGAGAGAAAATAAGCTCCTTCTGAGAGAAGAGAGCAATGGTGTGTTCCTCCTAGTGCCATAGTACCAAGTGTGGGTGCTGGTTTGGAGAATCAGAAGGGTTCTTCATATTTGTATGATCTTGGTCAGCAGGTGAGCATGGCTTCTTTTGGAGATCTACAATGATGAGTAAGGTCTAGTAATTTGCAGGTAGCAGCAGAGAGCAAAAGATCTACTTGGAGTACGGTTGTGTACTTGGTGTACTGGCAGCGTGTTACTGACTGGTTGGAGAGGTGAACATCAATTCTATATTGGAGTTGATTGTTGGGACCGAGAGAGAGAGGGAAGAAGGTCTTGAGGTGTGGCGAACCTTTGAGGTAGAAGAAGTAGTGGCATCTTCTTTGTTGTATATTCTTCTGAGTGATTATTAATACAATTGTGTATTGTCTCTCGTATTCCTGTGTTGTTTCATATTTCTAGTTACTTATTGATTCTGGTTAAATTCCGTGTTTAGTTGCTAATACAAGAAGTAATCATATGTGCTCTATTGGTGGAGCAAGATCCTGACAGTGACCCTATCTTAGACATGTAACTTTAATAAACCTTTCCTGGTCCAAGTTAGATGCCTTCAATACCATTGTTCCCATTATTTTAGTCTTATTAGATTATAATCACTATTTGGGTTGGTCAAACCACTTTTGGATTATTGGACTTAATGGATGGGGATAAATCAAACCAACGTCTATAATGCCTAATGGAATAATTACATACATGTCCATTAATTGTCTATGCTTTGATCTAAGTGAAAAAAATGGTGAGTGAGTCTAAGAAACAATTGACATGATTATATCACATCATAAAAAACCATTATGGACTACAATAATATGTTCATTTAATGAAGGCATGGTTGGTAATAAAGGTGGTTAACTCCAATCTAATAAAGAAGAAGGACCTTTGTTGCCCTCCGATGGGTTGTGTGAGAAATAGAGAATGCCTATTGGAGGAAGGTGGGTCTCTTAGAGAAGGACATTTTTACATTTTGGAAAATGGGAGAAAGATAGTGGAAAATAACTTGGAGAAAGAGTGTCTTCTCTAGTAGATGGTTGAAGAAAGGTTTCAAGAAAAAATTATGTCGATGGGTAGGCTTACTTATACATATCTATTCTGTTATTTTACTACATGAAATTTGTGTTCATCATAGCCATAAATGGTTAGGGTCCTAAATTATACATAAATAACTTTTTAAGACTTAGAAAGGGTTAGTTAGTCTATATACCTAGAGGGAGTCACTTTATTTTTGCTGGCTCATTCACTAGCTTACAAGTTAAATGCCTAAGAGGAAGAAAATATTTTTATAAATGCAAATAGATAAATTCTAAATTATATATAATCTTCATGGATTGTTTATATCTTCTCTGTTTATTTATTTACTAATTTTATATCAATGTGGAATGATTTTGAGATTTAAGTAATTATTATAGAGATTTACATGCTTTATTCTAAGTATATTAGAATGTGCAATCTAGCTATTCTGATCATCTAATATAGTGAGTCTATGATCCATTTTTGTTTTAGTGAAATGGGTTGTTATTTTTTATAGTGATTTACATGTTTAAAAATCATTAATATGGAATGTGTTTATGTTATTTGTTGTAATTTATATATATTTCAAGGATATTATTCTAAGAGTGACTCACAATCATATCCCTTAGACTCTTGCTCTATTAAAAATTGAGTGTTTAACTATATTTCAATAATTTTAAATACCTTGCATTGAAAATTATAAGGTTGTTCTTAATAAAATTAATTCCCAACTAGATTATGATATCCTTCCTTTCTTATTTATCCTTCCCTACTTTATATATATGGATTTCTACTTTGATCATGTAATGTGAGTGCACATCCATGGCATGTGCCCCCATAATATATAAATATGTCCAAATGTCACATAAACTAAATAAAATCTAATGGAGATGTTCAATAAATTACACATAAGGGGCATGTTTCAAATACATTATAAAATCAAAGTCTAATCTATGTATAAGTAATAGTATCAATGGAACATATATTTAAAAATTCAATTCAAACCATACATATGTAATGTGATCATACATCGAAAAACAACATATACATGTAAATAACGTAATATATAAATGTTAGAAAGAGGCTCAAAATTATAAGAGTTATAGAATTATTATGTGTGTATGTGTATACATACATACATACATACATACATACATACATATATATATATATATATATATATATATATATATATATATATATATATATATATATATATATATATATATATATATATATACATATACATATACATATATATATATATATATATATATATACATATATATATATATACATATATATATATATATATATATGTGTGTGTGTGTGTGTGTGTGTGTGTGTGTGTGTGTGTGTGTGTGTGTGTGTATACACACACACACACACACACACACACACACACAAGAATCTCCCAATTTGGCAATTTTACTAGGTAGAGGCAAGACCAACTTTAATCCATGTGAAATTTGTATGTCCTCCATAACACTCATGAATATTAGTGAAATGTATGTGTGATAGAAAAAAAATGTTATATACCAATAATGAGATAAATATCATATGAAATTAATGTCTAATCATGCTCAAGTCCTAAATTTTAATATTTATAATATTCTTTTTTTTTTTTTTTTGTAAATTTGAATTTTTATATACTTTTTGCATGTTAAAAGTATAAAAACTAGAAACTAGTGATAAGAAAGAGTTTAAAATTATAAGAAAAGAGAGGGATATAAACAATCCATGACATATGTCAATTTAAATTATGGAATAAAAATGATGGCATGGCCATGTATGAGCAAGATGCCCTTATTATATATGTGAGTGCAACTAAAAAATTGTAGGAATACAATAGGTATGGATAAGATTTATTTTTACATCCTTGTTTCATCAAAAGTACACTTGTAAAATACTATAGAATGTACAAGAAATATATAAAAAGAGAAAAAATATTTAACAATAATAAAAACTAGTTTCCATATTTAAAACTAAGTGAAATATCTCAAAATTAAAAATTTAAGGCTCCATGTACTCATATTTTGATTTATGGGTGAATGTTTTACATAAAATAAGAAATCTAAAGTAGATAGTAATGGAATAATCTTTTATCATATATTGGATGCTATTTTCCTTTTCATAAAAATATAATTTTGTCTATGGAAAATGTGAAAAGAGAGAGATAAAAGGTAGAATATGGCATAGTTGATCACTGTTTTAAATTGTTAAGATCTAGAAAGTGAAAAAGAAGAGCCAAAAGACCAACATGTCAACAAGATCCAAGAAATTAGAAGAATTTATCAAATAGGTCACATGTGTAACAAATAGCATAACATAATGCAATGGTCAAGAAGCTATGTACAATTTTTTTTAAAAAAAAAATATATATATTTTAAATGTGTTTAATTTTAAAAAAATTGAAAATGCAATAAACTAGACAATGATCCCATAAATATAATATAAGTGATGAATTTATTACTTTATTTGAATGAAATATTTTAGATGCACATGTATCAAAATTATTGAATGTATCAAGTGCCATAATAAAACTATCTAAATCACTACTCATGTTATCCTATGTAAGAGTAGTTTTAGGAGATGTAGATTGATATGAAATCTAATTAGGAATAGTATAATATTTTTAAAATGATATTTATTTTTAGGATCATATTGATTTGTATATATCATTAATTTTAGAAAAATTATAAGCAATTTGGCTTGTTAAGAATTAGAGACCTTTTTTTTATATATTTTTAAATTGGTTGATATTGAATCCTTTGTACCTTTTTATGAATTGATTGAATATAAATGTTCTTATTTAAATGTTAAATGGTTTTAAATTTGTTTTTATCTTGAGTAAATGTATTGATGAACTATCATGGTGGATGGGGTGGAGAAAGTACCATAAATTATAGAGGGTACTCATATCTGATTCTTAAAATTATAACAACTTGATTGTAATGAATGTACCTTAGGCATATATGTACTGTATAATATACAACATTAAGTCTTAAAAACCAAGGGCATCATAATATCACATCAAAGACCTTATTTTTTTATTAAAACTACGAAAGGAGTACATAGTACAACAGGTCCTATATGAATATGCAACATAATATGTTTCAAACTAGTTTGTTGTTTCCCATTAAATATCTCGACACTTTTAAAATTTGATTTTATGTCATGTTGTATGTATCATAATGAGTGATTTTATCTTATTATATATGAATTTTTACTTGATCTATTATCAACTAGCACATTATAAATGGGTTATTGATCAATATAATCTTGTATGTACAAAGCATCAGAATCAAAATCATCATCCACAATCTCATAATAATAAAAATTAATTATAAGATATGGTTGAGTAATTAGAGTACTTTTACCAATAGCTACATATAATGGATGATCATATGACCCAAGATGTGGATATGAATTAGTCCTTGATTTTATTATGATTTGGAAATGGATCATTGAAATACTTCCACTTGGCATTTTATAGTTTATTAAGGTTTAGTTTCCTTTATGGAATTACGTTGGTCAGTGAAATAATTTTTGATATTATCTTAAATGAGGTGTATGATCTTGAAACATCTGTTATTAAAATTACCATTACATCTATGATAATCAAAATATGTATTGTTATAAAAATATTTACCTTAACGTTTAGTCATGTCAATCTCAGAAGGTGTAGGTAGAGTAATAAGATTAAATGTAAGTAAATTTTTTAACAATTTATGAGGTGGTTTTGATAACTTAGAGAATTTACTCATTGGTTGATTTAATAAAATAATCTTATTATAAGGTTGATAAATAGCATT
>JARHVA010000489.1:2450000-2525000 GCA_037957365.1 Torreya grandis | reverse complement strand
TTGAATCAATGCAAAACCCTGTTACTCCCCCAAAGTCAATTTCAAAGAAATTGCAGACCTCATAGATCAATCCGAGCGACACTTTAGAGGGATGTGCGAACAGGTCTTTGGAATGAATGTTATCAACAAAAATATGTATTGATTAGGGATCATTTTTCTTACAATAAAATAACTCATGCCGCATAGTTCGTTGACCCGATAATTGCCATTTGCACCAATAACACAAACACAGTAAGGTGACGAGTTTGAAATAGATAGTGGAGGTTGGGGAAAACGAATGCTAGAATGTTGTCATTCTAGTCTGATGGTTGGAGATTTGGGGATTGTACAAAAGTGATGTCCATGTTATGTATTTATTTATTCTCTAGAGTTGAAGGAGAAAACAAGAACATAAAAACAAGCAAACAAGACTTGAAACCCTGATTACTACTACAATTTCTTGAAAAAGATTTCTTTATTGATCTTTTTTTCCTTGCTTACAATGCTACGCCCAAGGCATCTATAAATAGATTTCTTGGCAAAAATAAGTGAAAATAAAATAATTGTTTAACTGCCTCTAACTGCTTGAAAGAACTGACCATTAACTGCGTAAACTAACTGATTCCTAACTATCAGTTAACTAATGTGCATGCATGAGGAGGAGGGAGGTGCAAAAGTCAGTTAAGTTGTGGATGGAGAAATTATCTCCAATAAATCTTTATTTTTCTAACACTCCCCCTTAATTTCTACCAATAACACCTTCAACATTTACAATGCCTAAATTTTGTCTCAAATAATCAAAGGTCTCCTTTGCGAATGCCTTTGTGAATATATCTGCCAATTGATCTTTAGATATGTAAAACTCCAAATGAATTTCTATATTGTTCACTAACTCTCTGATAAAGTGAAATCTTGTATCAATGTGCTTGCTCCTCTTGTGAAACACATGATTTTTTGATAATGCGATTGCTGATTTGTTATCACAAAAGATTGGTGTTGACTCCTTCTATGCTTGTAATAAATCTTTCAATATTCTCCTCATCCAAGTTGCCTGACATGCTGCTGATGTGGCTCCTACATACTCTGCTTTAGCTGATGAAAGTTTCACTATAGGTTGCTTTTTGGATGCCCATGTGACCACACCTGTGCCTAAAAAAAAGGTATGTCCAGAAGTACTCTTTCTGTCATCAATGCTACCTACAAAATCACTATCAATAAAACCAATCAAACTAAAATCGTTAGTTGTGGAATATAAAATTCCATATTCTGTAGTTCTTACCACATATCTCAATATCCTTTTTCTAACTTGCCAATGTGAGTCTTTTAGTGACTCCATGAATCTAGAGATTAAACTAACCCCATACATGATGTTTGGTCTTGTAGCTGTAAGATACATCAAACTGCCAATTAGTCTTTTGAATGTTGTAGAATCAACATTAGACCCTTGGTCTTCTTTGCTAAGTTTAGTCTCTGTAGCAACTGGTGTAGGTGCTGGTTTACAATTCAGCATCTTAAATCTTCATAACACATCCTTTGCATATTTAGTTTAACAAATAAATATTCCCTTCTCTAATTGTACAACTTTTATGCCCAAAAAGTACTTCATTAATCCCAAATCTGTCATTTCAAATTCTTTCTTCATTACTGATTTAAATGTGTCTACAGACAAATTTCTAGTGAAAATCAAATCATCAACATATAAACACACAATCAAAATCTGACCTTCTTTGTTAATTTTTGTGTATAATGTAGGCTCACTATTGCTTCTGTTGAATCCATTTTTTTTCATATATGAATCAATCCTACTATACCATGCTCTTGGTGCTTGCTTGAGACCATAAAGGGCCTTCTTCAATCTATAGACTTTTTCTTCATGTCCTTGTACTTCATAACCTGGTGGCTGTTTCACATACACTTCTTCATCTAGGAAACCATTCAAAAAAGCTGATTTGACATCCATTTGATATACATACCAATTATTTTGAGCAGATATTGATAAAACCATTCTAAAAGTATCAAGTCTAGCAACTGGAGCAAATGTTTCATTATAGTCAATTCCATGTTCTTGTGCAAAACCTTTTGCTACTAGCCTTGCCTTGTGCTTTTCAACATTTCCATCTGCATCAAATTTAGTCTTATAAACTCATTTGACTCCTATATAATCCTTACCTTCAATTAGATTAGTTAGATCCCATGTTTGATTTCTTTTAATGGCATTCATTTCTTCATCTATTGCTTTTATCAAATGTTCCTCATTAACTGCTTCTTCATAATACATAGGATCATGAGTGAAAAGAGCAAAATTTGAAACCAAATCTAATTTCTCTTCTTCTTGATTATAAATCTCATTCAAATTTTTTATTTTCTTACCTTTCAATCTTGATCTTAAAGTAGCAAGAGTTGGATTTGATTCATCACTTACTTGTGAATTTGGAGTAGGGTGACATGCATGTCCAGATGATTCACCTTGTTCAAGCCTCCTAGGTGTTCTTATTGGAGTGCTTGTTCTTGCTTGTGGAGAGGATTAATCACCTTGCAAATTTTGTTCTTCAGATTCTTCTTCATTTTGTGGAATTGGTGCTCCAATTGTGATGGTGATACCATCCCATGCTTCTTCTTCTTTAAATTCAACATCTCTGCGAATAATCACTTGCTTTGAAATAGGGTTATACAACTTATAAGCCTTTAATTCTTTACTATAGCCAATAAAAATGCATTTCTCACCTCTATCATCAATTTTTCTTCTCAATTTAGATGGTATAAGAGAATATGCTATACAACCAAAAATTATAAAATGATGTATACTATGTTTCTTACCACTCCACGCTTCTTGTGGAATTCGATCTCTGACACTCTTTGTTGGGCTTCTATTCAGAATATACACTGCACATGCTACTGCTTCTATCCAATATTCATTTGACAAGTGTTTGGCCTTCAACATGCTTATAGCCATCTCCATGATTGTTCTACTCTTTCTTTCTGCTACACCATTCTGTTGTGGTGTGTACCTTGTAGTCAATTGCCTTTTGATGCCATGATATCTGCAAAAATCTTGAAATTCATTAGACATATATTCACCTCCTCTATCTGATCTAAGTACCTTGAAGTAACGACCACTCTGCTTTTCAACCATTGCCTTGAATTCTTTAAACTTTCGAAAGGCTTCAGACTTATTTTTGAGAAAATATATCCATGTCTTTCTGCTCAAGTCATCAATGAAAGTCAAAAAATAAGTACTACCTCCAAATTATGGAGTTTGCATTGGTCCACATAAATCACTATGGACTAGCTCCAATATTACCTTTGCTCTATATGAGGCTCCTATTGGAAAGCTCTCTCTATGTTGTTTTTCTAGAATATAACTGTCACATGAACTTCCTGGCTTTTCTATTGGTGGTAATCCCTTCACCATATTTTTCTTCTATAACAAATTCAAAACTCCATAATGTAAATGTCCATACCTTAAGTGCCATAGCCATGATTGGTCTAGCTGCATGGTTTTGAAGTGGGTTTCCTCTTCTCTTTGGATGCACTGAATTCAAAGAGGGAACATCCGATTCTTGGTCATTTCTACTTTTTCTATCAACCTATCACTTGGAAACTTGTCTAGTATTGTGCAAACATTATCCATAAAAGATACTCTGTAACCTCTCTGTACTAATTGTCCAATACTCATAAGATTATGCTTTAGTCCAGGTACAAAATAAACATTAGGTATAAACCTTCTTTCACCATTCTTTGCCAAAACATTTATTACACCTTTACTCATTACATCCACTTTGATATCATTTCCTAATTTAACTTCAGATCTTACATAATCATCAAGACTAGCAAAAAATTCTTTATTCCCTGTCATATGATTACTGCATCCACTATCTAAGAACCAAATATCTCTAGCCGTTTCTTGAGTAAGCTAGATTCACCTGTGTAATTAGCATTCTGCTTGTCCACATATCCTTTTTTCCTTCTACAGTCACTTGCATAATGTCCAAATTTTTTGCAATAATAACATTGAATATTAGATTTATCAAACCTCTGTGAACTTTGCTGGAAGTGATTGTTGCCACGTCCTCTACTGCTGTAGTTTTGATTACTGTGTTCACCTTGATATGGATTGTTCCTTCCAATTCTACCTCTGCCTCTTCCTCTGAAGTTTGACCTTTCTCTTTCTCTTCCTGTACCAAATGATAACTGTGACTTGAAAGCATTCTCAAGAGAAGTATTGTTATTCCTATTCAATCTGGATTCATGTGATAACAAAGAACCCATTAATTCATCTATTGATAACTGTTCCAAATCCTTGGTTTCCTCAATAGCTACAACTATTGCATCAAATTTACTGGGTAAACTCCTGAGTATTTTTTCTATGATCTTCTGATCCGTGATTGTTTCTCCATTAGATCTAATTTGATTCACTATATTCAACACTTGACCCATAAAATGGTCTATAGACTTTGAATCATTCATTTGCAAATTTTAAAAACTTCTCCTAAGAGATTGCAATTTAGCAATTTTTACCTTTGTATTACCTTTATAGGTAGTCTCCAAGATTTTCCATGCCTCTCTGGATCTCGTTGTTGCTGCAACTCTAAAAAAAATCAATTCATCTAGTCCCTGTTGGATTATAAATAAAGCTTTTGCATCTTTTTTCTTGTTCTCCTTAAGCTCGTCCTTTTATGCTCGAGTTAATGCCAGATGGGTTGCCTCGTCCTACGGTTCTACAAAACCATTCTCTACCAAATCCCAAACTTCTTGTGAGCAAAACAATGTTTTCATCTTAATTGCCTAAAAATCATAATTCTTACCATTAAAAATAGGAATTTGAGGTTGAGAAATACTGTTGTTCGCTGCTATGTCAATTGCTGAAGCGACTAATTCCTCCTTTTTGACTTTATCCTCTGGGGTTTTTCCACGATCTAACTTTCTATCTACTAAATGTCAAACCCTCGATCATTTCTTTTTTTTTAAAAAATAAAAAAGACTGCAACCTTATACTGCCTTCTTGCTGGGCTGCGCTTCTTATTTGCTACAACCTGTCTAACTTTTGGCTGCGCTCTTTCTTGGACAGCAGCGCAATTGTGTTGATGCGTCGACCTCTGACTTTTTTTGCAGTCTTCTTCTTTGACTACTGACAGCTTTCAAACCTGTGATCTGCTCCTTTCACGGCTAACTGACTGCGCACTTTTTTAGACTTCTGCTATGTGTCTTTCACACGGTCTGCTGGGTCTTGCGCTCTCTAACCTGCTGCTATTCCTTCAGCAAATTCTCTTTACGGGCTGCCTGGGCTCTGATACCAGTTTGAAGGAGAAAACAAGAACATAAAAACAAGCAAACAAGACTTGAAACCCTGATTGCTACTGCAATTTCTTGAAAAAGATTTCTTTATTGATCTTCTTTTTTTCCTTGCTTACAATGCTGCACCCAAGGCATCTATAAATAAGTTTTCTTGGCAAAAATAAGTGAAAATAAACTAATTGTTTAACTGCCTCTAACTGCTTGAAAGAATTGACCGTTAACTGCTTAAACTAACTGATTCCTAACTATCAATTAACTTCTATGCATGCATGAAGAGGAGGGAGGTGCAACAGTCAGTTAAGTTGTGGATGGAGAAATTATCTCCAATAAATCTTTAGTTTTCTAACAAGAGTGAGGGGAAGTGATGCACTTTTAATTATCTATCATTCATATAACACTCTCAACGATTCATCCTATTTAAATGTTGTTCAGATGTAGAATCAGCCTTGCCCCACACCCACACTTTTTCATTAGCTTATGCCGGATGTGAAGGACGTGATTTACTGACATATGCAGTTGCTTAACTCAGGTGGAAATGCTCCTTATATGTCGGTGTTGCCACCTACTAAGAGCGACCAAGCTCGGAGAAAATCTTCCCCGCCAATTCCCAAATGATATCAAAGACTAATAATTTTACAACGCTGCTGCAATACCCGATTTGTGCATGGATGTTTCCTTGCAGCTGGTTCAAATTCAAAATCAATTTTAAAAAATCTTTCAGCTTACGAAGACGACAAACGAATGGAGATTTGTGGCCAAGATGTATTGAAACTATATAAAACACCTTTTAATAAAACATTTTGATTTGTCCATATGTTTAAGATTTAACCATAAATGAAAATTTGAGTAAAATGGTTTTGATACGAAAGAGAAATACCAGAGACAATCCGCTGTTTCTCCCGGGGATTTCCTGGGAAGGTGTTGTTTCTCTTATGTTCTAGCACCGTGCAATCCCTCGAGTGAAAGAGCGCCTAAACATACACGCGTTGCTGGAATCTGCTGTTCCATTTCCGCCTAAAAATGCAATGTAGAAATTGATATAACTATGAATTGTGGAAGTAATCATTTTTAACCGTCATTACTTTTTAGAGAGGGTTTTTTTTGGTGTGGTGCAAGTACTTGAACGATGAAACGGTGTCGTGAGTTGCCAAGTGGTTTTCAAAAGGTTGGAGCATAAATAATACGGAAACCAACTAAACATAATCTGAGCAACATGAACATTTATGTTTTGCAAAATTTCGTTATTTGATTTCTAAGCCTTTATATACACAGAAAGACGATGAAAACATTTTACATACGAGAAAGAGTGGAAGGGCAGTCCTTACTAGACCATTTAAATTATTGAAAACATTGTTCTCACATTTTCCGTATAGAAAATTGATCTTACTTCCGATTCTACATCAAAAATACGCATTCAAACAATAGTACACCAAAAATAGTACTTCGTTTACATAATGGCTGTTATTTTAAATTCAAACAATTTTCTTCTAAAGCATAAAGTCGTATTCTTTTCAATCCCCGCAAAAAGCCAATAACTATATAAAGATGGATTTTGTATGAAAAAAAGTTGCTTCAAATTTACTGTCATTTTGCTGGCTGTTCTGTGCAAAAGATTCTAAGATGCCTATTAAGTGCTTTGAGCCGATAAGACAATGCAGATGTACCCGTTCTCTGTTAACTTGTTAAGGCCAAGTCTAATAGCTACCGTTCCGACACGTCCACATTCCATGCCCTAATCAAATTCTACAGTGTTTCTGGGAATTACAAGCAAGTGATGGATACTCACTGCAAATTGCCAATGTGACTGTTAACCGTATGGAAAGTATTTGGCCAAAAAATAAAGAAGATTTGTATTAGAGACCCAACGTGCCTAATGACATAGGTTAGACAACACACGTACCTAATGACATAGGTTAGACGAATATGGATTTTCAGCAATTTGTTTATCCAATGCCAGCCTATCCAATGCCAATGACTGACGTCTCGTCTATGCGGTTTTAACTGTATGATTAATCGTAAAAGCTTCTTTCTTAAAATCCTTTAGATAAAATTATGGAATTGTATAACTCAAATAATTTTAAATATTAATAATATTCATTTTAGTTGTAAGAGTGCTTCTTAGCATTTGGGAGCATATTGAATTCTTAAAGCTGGAATGACAATATTCAATTAATCATCCATTAAAGAAACTGAATCAAGATTTTTTTAATCAATTTATGTTGACATTTAAATAAGTCCTATTAAATTATATTTAAAACTATTGCTATTACAATAGACTTAACTTTTGACATTATTTTAATCACATTTATTTTAAATACCTTTTTTCAACATGACTTAAATAAAATTATGGAATTATATTTATATTGTTTTAATCGAAATAAGTAATGCTTCATAGCATTTAGGGCATATTAAGTCCTTAATAAGGATGCCCATATTCAATCAACCATCTATTAAAAAAAGGCTCAACTTTTGACGTTATTTTAACCATGCTTGTTTTCATAATATTTTAGATAAAAATATGGGATGACACAATTCAAATTAATTTTGAATATTATTCATAGTTGAAAGAAATAGTGCTTCTTAAATGTCATATTGAGTTTTTTAAATTAGAATGTTAATATTCAACCAATCATCTATTTAAAAAATGGAATCAATATTTTTTATCAGTTTATGTTGACATTTGAATCAAGTCCTATTGAATTATATTTAAAATTTAAAAAAAAAAAAAAAAATTAAGAGGAACTTCTTGACAAAACAAGGTGATCAAAACCTCATGACTATATCTCAAAAATGAGATTTATCTTTAACATGTTTGAATACCAAAAAAATTAAATATTGCATTCTCATTTTTTTCAAAAACAATTAATCCTCAACTCAAAAACAGTAAAATATTGTATTCCCATTTTTTTCACAAAAACAGGTAAATATTGTATTCCCATTTTTTTCAATAACTACTAATCCTCAGCACGCAGGACGCTTGCTCTTGTTTTTTCAGGGGGTCAATGTAAAAAAAATCATTATTTTGATTAATTTTTTTTCAATACCACTTATAACAAAGTGTTGTATTTTCTTCAATTTCAATACCGATTTAGTTTTAAAAATGATATGACATTTATCAATGTTAATTACAAAAATTTCTTCCCCGTCCATTTCAGTATCTCCTAATTGAATCAAAAATCACATTAAAATTCAGTTCAATGAAAAAATTAGATTTATTTTAAGAATCAAAATGTGTTGTATACTTTTCAATTTCAATATCTCTTAATTGAAAAAAAATTACATTAAAACTTAATTATTTCAATATCTCTTAATTAAAAAAAAATTACATTAAAACTTAATTTAACGAAAATTTTAGATTTATTTGAATAATCAAAATATTAATTAAGTGAACTTAAACTTCGTCTGAATCTATGAATGCATTGATCTCATGTTGTACGTGGTTTAGATAACATGCAAAACTCAAGATACAAGATACCAGAGCTGCAGAGATGCTCGGCGATTAAGATATTACTCATTTGTAAAGAAGTGGAAGAAAGTTAAACATACAAGAGACATATTAAAACATACAAATAAAATTAAATTAAATTTTAATAAATTAAAAAAAATATAAACATAGAATAAAAGAAATAAAAATTTATATAATTAAAAAAAATCTTTATATGAAAAAAATAAATAAAATTTATATAAAATAACCAAAATCAAAATATAATTTACCCATAATAAAATAAAATAAACCCATTGTGTTGCAACAAAACCTTGCATGATGTAAATTATTGAAAGCTGTTTATATGATATGATCAAAACAAAGTTAAAAACAATTTTAACATATTAACAAATTTACTTTAAGAAAATTAAAAGAAATATAAAATAAAACGAAAGATTAAATAACAGACGCCACGTTCCATTCATACGTGCCTCTCCTATCTCAAAGCATTTCTGGGTATTGCTTCCATGATTCCTTCGTGGTAGTGTGAGTATGAGAAAGAAACTTAGGACTGCACTTATATTCAAATTTTGAGTTATGCCACTTACCATTTGTTAATGTGGGATGATACCATTTTCCTATTCAATTTGGAGTAGTAGTAGTAGTTTTGTTTTTTTATTTTATTTTAGTTTAGTTTTTCTTATCTTTGTTTAAAAAAAATATTTGATCATTTAATGGGGTTCTAACATAATCCAATTTGGTGTTAAGTTATGAAGAATGTTTATTGTGTGAAATTAGTTTTGGATTTAAATTTTTTTTTTTTTTTTTTTTTTTTTTCGGGTTATAATTTAAGAAACACACATTATCGTTATTAGTACTAAATTAAATAAAACCTTATTAATTGGTTATGACATATATTTAAACAAAAGTATTTAGTGATTAAATTATGGAAAAATGGATCTAGTTTAAATTACATCACAATTCAATGTATTATTTTTTCTAATTCACCATAAGAATCAAATCAATATATGTATTTAAATACAGTGTAAACGGGACTAAATCACATATCAACAATAAATAACAAGACGTGGTTTATGAATAACATTTTATTTTTCATAAATATGGGGCCATGCATTACAAAAGATAACATAAAACATGTCCAGAACATGATGTGATAAAAATCGATAAAACATGACAATTAGATTCATGTTTTTGGAGTGCATTATACCGATTATGTAAAGACATTCCTAGAACCTTTGGCCCATCTATGTTCAACACTCAATTTGTAAAACTTGGTTTCCCAATCCTATTTATCTATTTCAAGGATAGAAAACTTTCCTCATTTTTCTCAAATTCCACATATATCTCTAGAAAACCTATATCCTTCTCTACAACACTAACAACTCATCACATACTAATGAAAAATGGGGTAGTGAATATGAGGTATATGTTATCCATCTATTATTAATAGGTATGTAGGCTAGATAAGCTTTACAAATAAAATTCAATGCAATTTAGCAATTCATAGATGTAAGTGATGCAGAGAGAACTTTCAGAGGTCATAAATTTGATTTATAATTCTTTTTGAGCTTTCATTTGCACCAAAATGAAGGTATCAAAAAATTTAATTTAGCCATAACCTGCCCTATCTAGTTAGGGTCATTTTCATAACTTTTTAGAGGCCATACATGATCACATAATAGTACAAAATTACATTTTAATAAAATTTTCAAGATTCTTTTTATTTTTAAAAATATGATATTTTTGTAACCATAAATGAAAATGAGTTGAATTTCATTCATTAAGTTAATTTTAATGTTTAGAATATGTCTAAAGATTTTTAGTCCCATCTGAGATTGGATGTAATACTTAATAGAATTAATGGTTGTAAATTTGCTATAAGATGAAAGTTACTAAAAATAGCAAATTTCTAAAAATAACATGGGTTAGTTAGTTTTAAGAAGCTTTTGATTTAGCTAGATTTTTAAATTATGTATGTGAAATCTAATTTTGACTTGATATTTAATTAGATACTCTTATGTAATATTTTATTCATTCCCTTAGAACCAGTAGAGAAGATTGTTTTTCATGCATTTTTGACTTTTGTACCTATGTATATTTTATTTAACTAGTTGATGTTTTCATTATTTGGAACCTAATAAAATTAAAATATTAGAGGTAATATCTTTGTGAAATAATGTCTTTTGGTAGAATATTCTATGACTGAATAGTGGGTGTAAAAATGCCAAGAGGATGAGTAGGAATTGATCTGATGAATAAGACTATGCAATAATTGCATAGGTAAGTGGAATAATTAACTACAATTATCACAAACCAAAGACAAAGGTAATTAGAAGATGAAATAAAGGAAGATACAAATTGTGTAGATGAAATCCAACAAGAAAAGTAATGCAAATAACCACCATAAATAGAAGAGAGGGGAATGAATAAAGGAATCAAGATTGGAATTCTAAATTATGGAGGTAATTTAAAACTAGATTTGATAGACTAGTTAAACAACATGGAGAATTTGTTTGAATGTAAAACTGTAAGAGAAGACATGAAAGTAAAGTTTGTATGAATGAAATTGAACAGTCATGTAATGCTTTAGTGGAATTACCTGTAGAGAAAGAGATAGAGAAAGGTTGAATATAATATCAACATGTGAACAAACTAGAGTAGAAGTTTAGAGATAAATTTACTCTTATAGATTATGCACCAAACCTATACAAAAGACTCAAAAATTTAATGTAAAGATATCATCATATACAAGAGTATATAGATGATCTTTATAAACTTTCCATGTGAGTGGAACATTAACAATATAAGAATAGATAGCTACAAGGCATGTAAATGGTTTTAATTTATTAATTCAAGATGAAGTGAGCATGAGTAGAGTACTTTGCATGGAGGAGACTTTGTTTTTTAATTATCTTTGAAGGCAAAATAAAATCAAAAGAGGTAGACTTTAAGAATATCAATTGGGCCATGAAGAGGACAATCACCTCCAATAAGTGGACGAGGTGGGGTTAATTACAATAGATGAGAATCTCTTTGTTGTGTTGAAAACTAAGAATATAATAGATAAAGATTTCAATACTAATAAAAATGAAGAGGATTTCAGATGGGACAAGGCTATGGTGGTGTTAGAGGGTGTTTTCCAATTTAACACATGTAATATGTTTGTTATAAATTTGGAGAAGGACATAGAGTGTTTGAATGTTTTCACTATCATGAACAAGAAAGAAGGCATGAGGACCACCCAAGAGTGAATTTAGTTGAGACTAAGATAAAAGAGTAAAATACAGAAGTTTCAGCAATAGACATTAGAGAAAATCTCATGATGAGGATAACAATGATTTATCCAAAAAGATATCAAATATAGAATAAGGAAGGTGGTTATGCATGGCTATGAACAAACATTTTTCAAACAAGGTACATTTTAGGAGGTAAGATATGCAAATAAATTATAGATGGTGGTAGTTATGAATATACATTTTCTAAATAAATGGTAGAGAAACTATGTTTGTAATGTGAAAGTCATCCTTATACTTATTAGATTTCATGGTCCATGAAAATAAATAAAGTTATAATATATAAAAGGTACTTAATTAAGATTTATATAGGGAAAACTTGCAATGATGAAATATGGTGTGATGTTATACCAATGGTTGCATGCCATGTGTTATTGATAAGGCTAAGGAAATTTGATAGAAAATCAATTCATGATGGATCAAGGAACACATATACTTTTTAAAAAGGTGATACAACTGTAATTTTACTACCTCTTAAAGAAGAAGGGTAGGTAAAAATCATGTTTTGCACAAAATAATTTATAAAAGACATGAAGATGATAGGTTATTGTTATGCATTACAAATACCAACAAAAACAAAAAAAGTGTTGAAAAATATGTGCATGTTATAGCTAATGAGTTATCAAATGTTTTAACACCAAAGAGAGACATTCAATAACATATTGATTTGAGTCTAATATCAAATATACCAAATCAAGTAACTTATAGAATGAATCCAACAAAAAATGAAAAATTAAATAAACAAATTATTGAATTGGTGAAAAATGGTGTGGCAAGGGAGAGTATGAGTCCATATGTAATACCATCATTGATAACTCTAAATAAATATGGAGGGTCGAGGATGCGTGTGGATAATAGAGAAACTAATAAAATTACCATCAAATACACATTTCCTATACCTTATTTAGATGATATGATGGATATTCTCACATGAGCAAAATACTTTACTAAAATTAATCTCAGCATTGATTTATATTAGATTCAGATTCATGAAGGAGACTAATGTAAAACAAAATTCAAGATAGGTATGGTTTATATGAGTGGATGGTGATGCCATGTAAATTATTGAATGCACTAAGCACATTTATGAGGGTGGCGAACTCAGTGCTACAAGGTTACATTGGTAAGTTTGTGGTGGTTTTTTTTAATGATATTTTGATATTAAGTAAGAGTAAAGAAGATAAATTAAATCATTTGAGAGTGGTACTATAGTTACCAACAAATTATTGAATTGGTGAAAAATGGTGTGGCAAGGGAGAGTATATGTAATACCATCATTGATAACTTTGAATAAAGATGGAGGGTCGAGGATGTGTGTGAATAATAGAGAAGTCAATAAAATTACCATCAAATACACATTTCCTATACCTTGTTTAGATGATACAATGGATATTCTTACATGAGCAAAATACTTTACTAAAATTGATCTCAGCATTGATTTATATTAGATTCAGATTCATAAAGGAGACTAATGTAAAACAATATTCATGATAGGAATGGTTTATATGAGTGGATGGTGATGTCATGCAGATTATCTAATGCACTGAGCACATTTATGAGGTTGACGGACTCAGTGCTACAAGATTACATTGGTATGTTTGTGGTGGTTTTTTAATGATATTTTGATATTAAGTAAGATTAAATAAGATAAATTAAATCATTGGAGAGTGGTACAAGAGTTACTAAAAAAAGAGAAGCTTAATGCAAATCTAAAAATGTGTAGGTTTATGTAGAATAATTTGGTATTATTGGGGTTTGTAATTTTAGTAGATGGTGTAAGAATGGATGAAAAAAATATAAAAACAATTTTCAAGTGGCCTATTCCAAAGACCATCATAGAGATAAGATTTTTCCATGGTTTACAAACTATTTATATAAACTTCATTAATAAATTAGTACTATTTTTTCACCAATAACAAATTGCATGAGAGGAAAAAATATTGTTGGATAAGGGAAGAAATTAAAAGATTTGAATTATTTTAGAAGAAGATTGCAGAAAAATATATTTTAGCATTTCTAGATTTTGAAAAAGTGTTTGAATTGGATTATGATGCTTGAAATGTGGGTATTGATATTGTGTTAAGTCAGGAAGTAAGGCCACTAATAGATCCCAATGACAAGTTAAATGAGGTAAGACAAAAGTATTGTACATATGATGTTGAATTTTATGTCATTATAACAACATTAAGACATTAGAGGGATTACCTATAGCATAAGGAGTTTATCCTTTTTATAGATCGTGAGGCTTTAGCGTATGTGAACACTCAAAAGAAATTAAAAAGTAGGCATGCAATGTGTGTGTATTTATTACATGGATATACTTTTATTTTGAAGCATAAATTAGGGAAGTATATTTAAGTATCTAAATGTTTTGAGTAAAAGAGTGGCACTATTGATTGTATCTTAGGTGTTTGGAGAGTGAATAGTATGTAGATTAGTCCCTTGTTAGTCTAAATGAGAAAACATCAAGCATAAAAATACACTACAACTAAACACTCTTACCTAAGAACTATTGGGAGCATAACACAATGGTTTAAAAACTATTTATAGAAAATTCATTAATAAATTAGTAGTATTTTTTCACTAATAACAAATTTCATGAGAGGAAAAAAGATTGTTGGATAAGGGAATAAATCAAAAGCTTTGAATCATTTTAGAAGAAGATTGCAGAAAAATATATTTTAACATTTCTATATTTTGAAAAAGTGTCTGAGTTGGATTATGATGCTTGAAATGTGGGTACTGATATTGTGTTGAGTCAAGAAGTAAGGCCACTAACAGATCTCAATGACAAGTTAAATGAGGCAAGACAAAAGTATTGTACATATGATGTTTAATTTTATGTCATTATAACAACATTAAGACATTAGAGGAATTACCTATAGCATAAGGAGTTTATCCTTTTTATAGATCATGAGGCTTTAGCATATGTGAACACTCAAAATAAATTAAAAAGTAGGCATGCAAAGTGTGTGTATTTCTTACATGGATATACTTTTGTTTTGAAGCATAAATTAGGGAAGTATATTTAAATAGCTAAATGTTTTGAGTAAAAAAGTGACACTATTGATTGTATCTTAGGTGTTTGGAGAGTGAAAAGTATGTAGATTAGTCCCTTGTTAGTCTAAATGAGAAAACATCAAGTATACAAATACACTACAACTAAAAAATCTTACCTAAGAACTATTAGGAGCATAACACAATAAGCAAGATCACAAAATAGAGACAAAAACAATACAAATTTCTTACCTCCTTTGTCAAATTTGATGCTTACTTTTTGGCATAAGGATGTTCATTTTCATACTATGATAGTTTTAATCTTATAATAATGCTCTTCCATTATGGTATAATCTCTCTAATAGTCACTTGTGGCTTTCTATGAAGATTGGCATAAATTGGGCATTATAATAGTACTCTCAAAGGATTGAATAATGTATTCCATCAAAATAACCTTACAAACAAAGTTTATTGGAACATGGTGAGGGCACATGTATTTATAGTTCAAAGAACTAAGTCTAACCCTAGGGAGGTTATGTTAAATTCTAACATAAGTTGAGTCTAAATTAACCTATGTTGAGTTAGTCTAACTTTGGGTTGGGTTAAAGAAATCATGAAATCTTGACACCTCAATTTTAGATATTCATAATGCATGACAACTTAGTAAAGATACTTGTAAGATGTGACTCATATTTCAAAATATTTTGGAGTTAATAAATCACTTCATTAACTCATTTGACCTTTGACTTCATATTTGGATAAAAATTCCTTTTTTGATAAATGAAATTCACTAATTTGATTTGGAATTTATTTAGATAATTTAATTAAGATCTGTAATATACATATTCTTGCTTAGTGTTTTTTGGCTTTTGGAAATTATTTTAAATGTTAATATTTAATATCTTGATAGGCTAAATGTGTCAAATTAGTACATTGTAATTTGATTAGGCTTAGAATTGAACTAAGTTTTTGGTGCATATAAATTAATACACTAAATAAGCTATTCTCATTATATTAATTAAATCCCTTATGCAGACAAATTTAGGCAATTCAAGTGATTTATATTATTAAAATGTGTCATTTTCTAGAAATTGAACTGAACGCTGGTTTAGGCATGAAAGTGGCCAAAAATATATGTCTACAGTTTTCCCCTATTTGAAAAGGAATTGCTAGAGATATGAACAGTAATATATTTTCAAAAATTTAAAAAGTAGTAAACCCAAATGGTTCATTCCCCAAAGGGTAGTCGATAAGCCCTAATGCCCCATCAAGGAAGTAAGAGGCAAAATAAAATCATTGAATGTTCCCAAAAACTAAATAAAATGACACGATCTAGTTGTAACAAGGGTGGGATTAATGAATTTAATAAAGGTAGTTATAAAATTAATGGCAACGAAGTCAATGATTTGTCGATAGGTGGTTATAATCAGTAACAAAGGGTGTGACATTGATTTTACCAAGGGTGGTTATATGTATTGAAATGGATAGTTGACTTGGTAGGGTAGTGGAATGGATATTGATTTGTCCAAAGGTAGTTATAATTAGTAATATAATTAAAAACATTGATTTGCCCAAAGCTGATTATAATCAAAAATAGAAAATGAGAAACATTGATTTTCCCAAATGTGGTTATAATCAAGAATCAAAAAGTGAGGAAAACACTAATTTGTCCAAAGGCCATTATAATTAGGAATACTTTTCATTTTTCCTAGAAAGTTAGATGAAGTGGGTAAAAATAATGATTTACCCATAGGTAGTTATAATCATTATCACAAGACGTAAGAACATTGATTTGCCCACAAGTGGTTATAATCATTAAATTGGTCAAAAATGGAATTTGTCACAATGGTACAGGGTGACAAGGGTAACTTATGTGAAAAGTCCATAAAATAGATTTACAATGAACTGACAAAGGGAAAAAACACATTTTTAGCCTAATTACGAGTTTGAAGATGCATATTATAACAAAAATGGGATACATGTTAAAAATTTGGGTTGTTAAATGGGTCTCAAGGGAGGCACAAAAATATGGCCTACATTTTAAGATATTCGATGAGTTATCATTTGATTATGTTATATGACTCATATAGATGCTTATTCATAGATGCTCATTTGTATAAAGACATAATAAATTATTTGTTGCTCTCATTTATTACTCATGGATTCAGGCATGTCTTAGGGTATTTGGTTTTTTTTTGATATATCAGAGAGATGATACCATTATATTGCTATAATATACTCATGTGAGCATAGTTTTGTTTTAGCTTGTGATATTAAGCATGATAATTATGACAAACTAAAATAACAATTCATATCTTAAGCATGGAAAATTTAATTTAAATGTAAATATAAATAACATAGGAATAAGATATATATAATCAAATCCAAAGTGTAAATATGACAAATAAATTGAGTGTAAGACTAATACAATTGACAATTGAAGTAAATAATATGGATAATAAAGACTCAAGTGTGTTATGTTGTGGAGCCTCTTTCCACATTATAATGTATTTCAAATATTATACATTAAAATGTATTTTACACTTAAATTTTTCAAGATCCCCCTTTTTCAAGAAGTATGGATATGTGGTTTATCTATGTGTATATGTATGGTGCCATCACCCATTATTAATGGGGAATAATTATGGTTTGACTTGGACCATAGTTTTAGCACCGATTATTTTGTAAAACCACATTGTTGGTAACCTATTGATGTAATTATATATAGATGGACATATAGTAGTTAAAATATATAGGAAGAACTGAGTTTGAGAAGGTGAACAGAGTGTGTAAATTCAAGTGTGAATTTGGGAAAGTTTATTGAGAACATCTCCAAACAATACACAATGCATTGTAATTGTGAGAAGATTGATATGAGAGTGGATTATACTCTTGTTGTCTTAATAAGATCTGATCAAGTGTTTTTTGGTGGATGTATCCAAAAATGGGTGAACATATTAAATCCTATCTTCTTATTGTGTATTTTAACTTCTATTTTTTATGTGTCTCTTCTTATATATTTTGTTATTGGTATTATGTGAAAATATTTATCATTAATTTATATTTTATTCCTAACAAATGGTATCAGATCTTTACATTATATTTGGTGAAGGGTTGAATCAAAGGAAGGGTTATTATTTTATGTAGGAACTATGATTGATGATAGTAGATCAAAGGTTAAAAATTTCAATGGGTAGAAATTTGGTCTATGGTGGATTACCTCTATTAGAAGGACCTTCATTCCCTACTGGGAGGAAAATTAAAGAGACCAATGAGTACATCATATCAAAATTGAGATTTCCTTGACAAGAAAGAAATTGGGGCCATTTGATTATGCTTTTCATCTTTTTTCATGTTTAATATATCGTTAGATAAAACCACAAATGATATCATGAAGCATTATGAAATTTATACGAGAAAACCTCTACATCTAATATAATATTTTTAATGCAAAATTTATTTAATATGAAGATGTCTAAAAAGGTTTAGTGGCTGACCATTTGAATAAATTTAATATGGTTGTGAGTATGTTGAACACTATAAAAATTGTATTTGATGATTAATTTAGGGCTCTACTTATTTTTTATTCCTTACCAAAGAGCTAGAACATCCTGGTAATGGTTGAGAGCAAATCAATCTGTAACAATGCCAACTTGATGTTTGAAGATGTCATATGAGTAATCGTTAATGAGGAAGTATGATGGAAAATCTTTGGGAAGATTTATACTTCAGGTGATGTTTTGGTATTGGAAAGTATAGGGAGACCAAAGTATAGAGGAAAAAAAGTATGGAAAGTCAAATGGTCATAGAAGGTCAAAATTGAAGAGCAGGATGGCATGGCACTATGGAAAGATTGGGCATGTGAAGAAGAATTGTTGGGCTCTTAAGAAAAAGAATAAAAACAAAAAAAGACACCAAGTAGGTGAATGTGGTAGCAAGTAATGTTTTTAAAAATTCATTAATTCTCTCCATTCACAATATTACTGAGTCTTGGCTTTTAGATTTAGGGGCTTCTTTTAATGTTACACCACATAGGCATTATTTTATTGATTATATTCAAAGAGATTTTGGACATGTTTATTGTGGTGATGACGAGATTTTTGGCATAGTAGGAAAGGGATTTGTTGAGGTCAAGATGCAAAATAGAGTGTTAGAAAGGATGAACAAGACTATCACAGAGTGTGCTAGGAGCATGAGGTTGCATGCAAGACTACCCCTTTAGTTTTTGGAAAAATATGTAAACATGGATGTATATATGATCAATATACTTCCTTCATATTCTTTAGATAGAGGCATATCTAATGAAGCTTGGTCTGCTAAGAAGGTTAATTATTCCTTTATTGTTCTACAAGTTTCCATCATGCCAAAAGATTGACCTTGTAGTTCCTGATACAATCACTAGAGTTAATGAATCCATGGGAAGAAGTTAAGCCATGTCATGAACCCAAATGCTATAATTCACAACATAATGAGACCAAGGGAAACACCTTACAATAATCTCCCTTAGTACAAGTGAGGGATTCAAAACTAGCACACTTGGCTCTGATATCAATTTGTTGGCCCATCGATTGCTATTGTACCAAAGATTGACCTTGTAGTGTTTGATATAAACACCAAGGTTAATGAATCTATGGGAGGTGGTTAAACCATGTGATGAACCCAAGAACTATGCTACAAAACACAAGGAGACCAAGGGAGACACCTTGAAATATCCTTTCTTAGAGTAGTTGAGTGTGATGTTTTTATTTATATTGATAAAAATGATAGGACTAAGTTAGAGGTTAAATCTAAAAAATGCAAATTTATTGGTTATGGTGACGATGACTTTGGTTTCTAGATTTGGAGTCTTAAGGGCAAGAAAATCTTTTGATCTAGGGATGTGGTCTTCAATGAAAAAGTCATGTATAAACAACAATTATAGGATCATAGAAAGGATTATAGAAAAGAGTACATAATGTTGGAGGACATTATAAATAGTAAAGTGTCCAAACAATGAGTTCCGGCACCTACTCCACAGGAATACCAAACCCCTAAGGTGAGAAGGTATTCTGGGGTAAGAAAGAACCCTAAATGTTTTTCTCCTTCTCTTCTTCTCCTTCTCTTAATTAGTTAATACTCATTGAAAATGGAAAGCCAGAGTGCTTTGAAGAAGTAATGCAAGTAGATGTCAAGAAGAAGGAATAAGTAATGGATGCGGAGCATTAGTCTCTCATGGATAATTAGACTTAGGATTTGGTAAACACACCTAAAGGTAAGAGAGAATTACAAAATGAGTGGGTGTACATAGTTAAAGAGGATGATGGAAGAAAGAAAAGGTATAAGTCGTAGTTGGTAGTAAACATGTTTGGAAAGAATAAGGGAAATTTTTTTGATAATATTTTTTCTTTAATGGTGAAGATGACTTCTATTAGGATTTCTCTTAGGATAATGGTAGTGGAAGACATGAACCTAGAGAAATTGGATGTGAAGACTGTATTCCTTCATGGTGATTTATAAGAGGACTTATACATGGAGCAACCATAGGGATATAAGGTCAAAGGGAAGGACAACTTGGTGTGTAAACTAAAGAAGAGCTTGTATGGCCTAAAACAAGATCCATAATAGTGGTATAAGAAATTTGATAGTTTTATGAAGGAATAGGGACACTCCAGTTGTCATTCAGACCATTGCATATATATCAATAATTTTTATGATGGTATTTTCATTATCATGTGTCTGTATGTGGATGACATGTTGGTTTCAAGTAAAAACATGTAGGAAATAAAGGTAATCAAGGAAAAACTTAGTAATTCCTTTGCTATGAATGATTTTTGGGTAGTAAAAAAAATCCTTGGTATGATATTAACTTGATATATGAAGTAATGAATGCTAAATTTATTTTAGGAAGAGTACATTAATAAGGTATTGGGGAGGTTTAGTATACAGGATGCTAAATTGGTTGGGACTCTTTTGGCATGACATTTAAAGTTAACAAATGATTTGTGTCCTAAGACAAAGGAGGAGAGAATATAGACGCCTAGGGTACCTTACTCATCAAAAATTGGTAACTTAATGCATGTCATGTACATTAGGCCATATATTATCTATATAGTGGGAGCTGTAAGTATGTACATGAGTGATCTAGGTAGAGTACACTGAAAGACAGTGAAGTGGATCCTTTATTACTTGAGAGGGATTATGAGGATAGTTTTAATATATAATGTATTGGAATCCTCTTTCTATGGTTACATAGATTCATATATGGCTGGATATTTTGAGAGTAGGAAGAAAATGATAGGATATATATTCACTATAAGTGACACAATGATGAGATGGATTTCATGTGTATAAAAACTTATGGCTTTGTCAACCATAGAGGTTGAATATGTTGCTTCCGTAGAGACAAGCAAGTATATTATTTTTTTACAATAGTTGATTTAAGATTTGGGAAATAAGCAGGAGGAAGGGATGTTGTACAGTGAAAGTCAAAGTGATATACACCTAAGAAAGAACTTTGCCTTCCACTCTAGGATGAAGCATATACATTTGAGGTACCATTTCATTAGGATAGCTTTGGAGGAAGAGAATTTAAAGCTATAAAAGATTCATACCAATCTGAATCTTGCAAACAAGATGACCAAAGAGAAATTAAGGCTATGTTCAGCTTTGTTTGGCCTTAACAGATGACAATGAAGGGTTGAGAAGCTTGTTCAAAGGAAATCAGTCTCTGATTAGGAGATTGTTATGTTATGAAACCCATTTTCACATTACAAAGTATTACAAATATTGTACACTAAAATTTATTGTACACTCTTAAAAAAATATAGGATCCCCCTTTTTCTAGGAGCATAGATACATGGTTTATCTTTACTTGTATATGTGAGGTGTCATCACCCATGATTAATGGGAAACCATTATGGGTTGAATTGGCCCATGATTTTAGTACCCATTGTTTTGTAAAATCATTTTCAATTACCTGTTGATGTAATTATATATATGGACATACAATAGGTAAAATAGTTAGGAAGAACTGAGTTTGAGAAGGTGAATAGAATGTGTGAATTCAAGTATGAATGCAGGAGAGTTTTTGGAGTGCATATCCAAATAATATTTGTGTATTATAATTATGAGAAGACTAATATGGGATTTGATTGTACTCTTGTTGGCTTATAATGAGATTTGAGTAAGTGTTTCTTGATGGATGTAACCCACATATGGTGATCCATGTTAAATTTTATTTTCTTATTTTACATTTTAATTTTTTTTAATGTATCTTGGTTCATAGCTTTTTTATTTTGAAAATTTGAAATTATTTCATATTAATTTATATTTTATTCCTAACAACTAGTAATAGAGCTTCAATTTGTATTTGGTAAAGGGTTGAATTGCAGGAAGGGTTATTAATTTAAGTGGGAGCTATGGTTGATGATGCAAATGGAAGATGCAAATGGAGGACTACCTTTATCAAAGGACCTCCATGATCTACTTGGTGGAAAAGTAAATAAATCAATGAGTACGTCAGATGAGGCTTGGTAGCTACTTGACAAGAAAGAACTTGGGACCATCTAGTTATGCTTTGCATCTTTGATCACATTTAATATATCATAGGAAAATAACATGGAATATCTCATGAATTCATGAGGGAAGATGTATGAGAAACCATCTACTTATCATAAAACATTTTAATGAAAAAATTATTTAATATGAAGATGTCATGGATAGTCATTTGAATTAATTTAATACAGTTGTGAGTATGTTGAACTCTATAAAAATTAAATTTGATGATGAAGTCATGGATCTAATTATTTTGTGTTCCTTACTGGAGAGATAGAATAGCCTGGTAATGACTGGGAGCAATTCAATCTCTAACAATTCCAAGTTAAAGTTTGAGGATGTCATAAAAGTAATACTTAATGAGTAAATGTGATGGAAAATCCCTGGGGAGAATTCTACTTATGGTGATGCTTTGGTAGTGGAGAGTAGAGGGAGACAAAAGTATAGATGAAAAGGAAATCATGAAAAGCCAAATGGTCATGGAAAGTCAAAATGAAATAGTAGGATGGCATGCTATCACTGTGGAAAGATTGGGCATGCAAAGAAATATTTTTGGGCTCTTCAGAATAAGAATAAAAATTAGGATATAGCACGTAGTCATTATTTTATTGATTATGTTCAAGGGGATTTTGGACATGTTTATCTTGGTGATGATGAGCCTTGAAGCATAGTAGGAAATAGATGTGTTCAAGTCAAGATGCATAATGGTGTGTCATAAAGGATGAATAGGAATATCATGGAGTGTGTTAGGAGTATGAGGTTGCATGTAAGACTACCCCTTTAGTTTTGGGTAGAAGCAGTAAATATGGTTGAATATCTAATTAATAGAACTTCATCTTCTTTGGATGGAGGCATACCTGAGGAAGCTTGGTCTGATAATAAGTTTGGTTATTCCTTTATTAGATTATTTGGTTGTGATGATTGTGTTCATATTGATAAATATGATAGGACCAAGTTAGAGGCTAAATCTAAAAAATGCACCTTTATTGGTTATGGTGAGGATAACTTTGGTTTCTATATTTGGATTCTTAAAGACAATAAAATATTTTGATCTAGGGATGTGCTCTTTAATGAAAAAGTAATATATAAATAGCAGTTATAGGATCAGAGAGAGGATTCTATAAAAGAGTAGACAGTGTTGGAGAACATTGTAGATGGTAAAGTGTTGAAGAAACTAGTTTAGGCACCTACTCCATATAAATTATAAATTCTTGAGATGAGAAAGACTTTTAGGAAAATAAGGGAACCTGGACTTTTTTTTCC
The DNA here is from genome assembly GCA_037957365.1 of Torreya grandis. Classification (NCBI taxonomy): domain Eukaryota; kingdom Viridiplantae; phylum Streptophyta; class Pinopsida; order Cupressales; family Taxaceae; genus Torreya; species Torreya grandis. Next base: position 2,501,195 of record JARHVA010000489.1, on the reverse strand, counting down.
ATCTCTTAATTATTTATTAATAACTAAAAATGGAAAGCTAGAGTGATTTGAAGAAGCAATGCAAGTATATGTCAATATGAGGTGGGAACAAGCAATGAATGAGGAACATCAATCTCTCATAGAAAGTTAGATTTGGGATTTGGTAAACCCACTTGAAATTAAGAGAGCATGGTGTAACAAGTGAGTGTAAAGAATTAAATATGATGATGGATAATATATTTGAATTCATGGCAATGAAAAATAGTAAGTGAATCCTAAGATAATGGTAATTGTGTACACAAGGAAGATATCATGCAACCCAATGTATAAATTCTAAATGATAAAAAGATATGGAAATAAATGAATAGTTGGTACTAACCAATAATATATTAGTTTATTTGTAATATCTAGAAGCTAAATTTGAAATCATTAAGTGTAAATGTGTATAAGAAACATGTGTGAGTAAAAATATCCCATAAGAAAATATTCATCACCTACTCTAATATGAAATATATAACCAATATAATAATGAGTATGATAAACATAAAATTTCAAGATGGAACATGTTAAGCATGTGAAAGCCCATATAGTGTATTAAAGCAATTCATGAAATTAATATGGTATATTAATGTGATATAAGTATCTATGATGAAATGTTTTGAAAATGTTCCAATGGGTGAAGGGGTATGACAACTAATTTTAGGATCACAAGAAGTAACATAGTGCACAAAATGTACTTGGTGAAGTAGTATAAGGCACAAGTTGTACTTTGATAGTTTTATGAGAAAGATGATTGTAATTTTTTATCAAGTATTCATGGGTGGTCATGGCTGATCAGGTTATGGGCATTTATAATTAGGTGATTTTGTGCCCCTTTACCTAGCATCTAATGTTATGTGGCTTAAATTCACATAATCACGCTTGGGTTTGGGAACTTTAATGGAATCCTTACCTTCTCCTTTTGAGAAAACATTATGTAAACACCTTTCACATTTTGACTAGGTTGGAATCCCCCAAGGGCTAAGTCAAACTAGAGCTGCTAAAAATCATCAAATGCAAACTCATGCCTTGGAACATTTTATGAAAATTCACACTATAATGTGATAACAACATGTGTTAAGCTTGGTTGATTATGAAAAACAAGAAACTTAGTAGAAAGGTAAAATAAAGGGACAAGTGGCAAGTTACATGAATGCCAATGATTGAATTAAAATTAAATAATTAATAAACTAACTCAAAGGCCATAAAGTAAAATTTTCAAAAAATAAACTATGGAAATCCTATGATAGGTGGTTGTGGATGAAAATGTGTTGGTCTCTTAAGGTATTTTTGACAAGTTTGAAAATAACTATTCATGCCTATGCGCTCATTGTGTTGATTGGAAAATTCATGCTCTAGATGAAACACTAGCAAATCCTCAAAATCATGGAAAACATTGTTATAAAATGAAATATGATGTTCATATACATATTTATGCCATTCATTGTTATTTTTTGAGCAAAGATGAATCCATAGAATATACATCCTACCAAGTTAAAGGAACAAATATTATAGAAGATGGTAAAATAAGAACTATTCAAGACAACCACATTCAACATCATTTATTATTAGTCATCCATCTCTCACACATTTTAGTATATGATTTACATATATAACATTTATTATTAGTCATTCATATCCCCATTTAGGTGTCTATACCTTGTACCATGCAACAAGCTGCAACTATCTATTCTCAATTGGGATTTGATTAGCCCCAATTATGTATTATATCAAAGAAATTGAATAATTTATTAAATATGATATATAATTAGGGCCAATTGTGCCATGTGTAATAATTTACCTTGTTATGAATTCAAACACAAACATAAAAAAATATATTGTGGGAAACAAACCTAGACAATAAAGTGAAAAACCGTAAAAAGTCAAAGTGAACAAAGACTATTTTCTAATGATATCTTCTTAAAATGTTAGGTAATAGTCAAATAAATTATGCACATGTGAAATTTTATTTGATGAACACATTTTTTTGCTTCATATCTCTAAAATACTTACTAACTTTTGTAAAAATTTAAATAGGTCTCTCAAAAATTGATCTCCCTCTCCACAACCTTTACAAGTCATTACAATTCACGACTGATTTGTGGACCTATATAATCCCTTAATTATTAGCATAGCTTGAGAATAATGTTTTCTATCAACAATTATTGCAAGTCCAAAAATAGTTTTTGAATGTAACTTCCGTTAATTATTAGCATGCCCCTAGCTTGAGAATAATGGTTTCTATTAACAATTATTGCAAGTCCAAAAGTAAGTTTTGAATGTAACTTGCCCTTGTCTATATGATTTTTTGTATTAAAATAAATAAGTGGCAAAGGAAATAAATGCTTCAGATTTTCATTCAATTCTTACACTTTCATAATAAATACCTTCAATAAATATGAGGTTATTCCTTATTAATAGCTTATGAATACATTGTCTTTCTATGTACTATATGCACCAATGTATGTGTATTTATAGATTTTTAAAATTGAAATTAGGATCATATGTGTATTTATAGATTTTTAAAATTGAAATTAAGATCATATGGGCATGTTAGCCAATACACAATGAAAAAGAAATAGGTGTTAAATAAATAACACAAGACCACAAAGGCCCACTCGAAAATGATAAATTTTATGGATCCAATGCCTCAAGTACTAGAAAAAAAGGCCAAAAACCCAATAAAACAAGGAAGGAAAGAGAGAAAAAGAAGTGGAAGAAAAAAGAATAGGAAAACATAAAAATACAAGTAAAAAATGAGTAATATTCTAACATTAATTGGAAATAAAAATCACAAATACCTTAAAATAATATAATTACAATTAGTACTTACTCTTGTATTAAAATTAGGTGTCTACAACTAAAAATGTGTGCTCTCTTGATAATTAAAAAAATAGTTTAAACTCTAATTTATATATTCCTATTTTATAATTTTTTAGTTTCACTTTTAATTCTAATAAAACATAATATGATTCCATTTCAACTTAAAATGACTCAAAATATTATTATTTCAACTTTAATTTGTGAAACAATTATATTTTAAGGAAAACGTTCATCTTTTTAATTGAATTTATTAACTAAATACCCAATTTTTTAATATATAATCTTATCTGTCAGTATAAATGGTTCGAAATATCATAATTCCAATTTTATTTTGTGAAATAATTAAATTTAGAATAAACATTTATCTTTGCTTGTATACATCTCGTAGAAAAGTGTGAAGTCTAAAGTATTTCTTAAGATAAGTCATGTTCTTATTATTTTTATTGGTGAATTCATAATCTAAACTTGAATCAATGGCATACAAAAGCCTGCTGCTCCCCCAAAGTCAATTTCAAAGAAATTGCAGACCTCAAAAACTCATGCCGACAGGATTAATCCGACCCACACTTTAGAGGGATGTGCGAACAGGTCTTTGGAACGAATGTTATCACCAAATATTTGTATTGAACAGGGCTCGTTTTGTTTACAATACAATAACTCATGCCGCACAGTTCGTTGGCCCGATGATTGTCATTTGCACCAATAACACAAACACAGTAGGGTGACGAGTTTGAAATAGATAGTGGAGGTTGGGGACAAACAATGGCAGGGGTGCTGTCCTTCTAGTCCGATGGGTGGGGATTCGGGCTTTGCCCAAAACTGTCAATGTATAAACTGATATAACTATGAATTGTTGAAGTAATCATTTTTAACCGTCGTTACTTTTTATGCCGGTAGAAAATGATAGAAAAGAGGGTTTTTTTTTTTTGGTGTATGGTGATATATGATAACAGAATTTTATTTACTATAGGAACTGTGGTGCGAGCACTTGGGTAAACTGAGAAACACAGCAAAAGTCTCATCAAGACCAGCTAAATAGTTTTCCAATCTTCTCTTACCACTTGAACGATGAAACGGTATCGTGAGTTGGCAAGTAGTTTTCTCATCTCTCTACCCACTTGAACGATAAAACTCAGCACCATGAACTATTCATCAAACCATATGGTTTTGTAGATTGTTAGTTAAGTGGGTCACAAATTCTGTTCCAAGGAGACAATTTGAATTCTATGGCGAAGATTTATTTTGATCATTATTTTCTGTAAAACTCAGCCTTAGCGGTTTATGCCTTTGGTTCCAGTACTTGTGACCCCTATATGCTTTTAGTCGAGACTCTTTGGGTTTAATTATCTCAAACTTAGATTAGCAATTGGCAACCGATGGCCGACCAAATCGAACATTGAAGCCAAATTATATTTTTTAAGAAATTAATCTTAACTCTCATATATGTCCGACATGTTTTTCTTTTTTATCGTAAATAGCTTCGCGAATTCCAGCTGAAACTATTGCTTTTCAGGGCATTGTTTGTCAAAATCGATACATACAAACTTGAAATATTATTGATATGGGGTGGTGCTAATTTATTTTTGTGTGTTTGGGTTTCACCAATACTTCAATTTTCAAAGAGGAATCAACCATGCTGTGGCTTAGACACCTTTCTTTATTTTGTTTCTGCGTAATATGAAAGGCCCTTAGTGAGTGGTGTTTCATATGCTCAAAATTTTCTTTCATGCAGAGAGCGATAAGTTTGAAAGGCACCAAGGTTGGAGCATAGTTAATATGGAAACCAACAAAACATAATATGAGCAACATGAATATTTATGCTTTGCAAAATTTCGTTATTTGAATTCTAAGCCTTTATATACACAGGAAGACGATGAAAACATTTTACATCCGATAGAAAGTGGAAGGGCAATCCTTACTAGACCAGTTAAATTATTGAACTCTACGCATCCTAGGGCCGTTCTCACATTTTCTGTATAGAAAATTGATCTTCCTTCTGATTCTACACCAAAAATACGCATTCAATCCATTGCGGGGATAGTCCATAGTTTTCGTATTCTTTTCAATCCCCCCGAAAACTCTAAACTATATAGAGATTGATTTTGTATGAAAAAAGTATCTTCAAATTTTGACTGTCATTTTTCTGACAGTTCTGTGCAAAAGATTCTAAGATGCCTATTAAGTGCTTTGAACAGATAAAACATTACAGATGTACACGTTCTCTGTTAACTTGTTAAGGCCAGGTCTCATAGCTACCGTTCCAGCACGTCCACATTCTATGCCCTAATCAAACTCTACAGTGTTTCTGGGAATTGCAAGCAAATGATGGATACTTACTGCAAATTGCCAATGGTACTGTTAATCAGATGGAAAGTATTGGCTAAAAAATAAAAGATTTGTATGGGAAACCCAACGTGTCTAATGACATATGTTAGACAACACACGTGCCTAATGAATTATATTTTATTTATGTTGATATTTGAATTAAGTCTTATTGAATTATATTTATATTTAAAATTATAGAAAATGATGTTATTAAGATGAACAAAACCTTATTCTTCACATAATAAGGTGAAGAAAACCTCGTAAACAGTTAAATGCATCATAATAAAAAAAAGATGTTATTATTAAGATGAACTAAACAAAACCTCATTATCCACACAATAAGATATTTTTTTAATAAGATATTTGGTTTTTTAAGGGGTCAAGGTAAAAATAATCGTTGTTTTATTTAATTTTGTTTTCAATACCACTTAACCAAAGTGTTGAATTCTCTTCGATTTCAATATCTTCTTTTCAATCCCCCCGAAAACTCTAAACTATATAGAGATTGATTTTGTATGAAAAAAGTATCTTCAAATTTTGACTGTCATTTTTCTGACAGTTCTGTGCAAAAGATTCTAAGATGCCTATTAAGTGCTTTGAACAGATAAAACATTACAGATGTACACGTTCTCTATTAACTTGTTAAGGCCAGGTCTCATAGCTACCGTTCCAGCACGTCCACATTCTATGCCCTAATCAAACATAAAAATACAAGTAAAAAATGAGTAATATTCTAACATTAATTGGAAATAAAAATCACAAATACCTTAAAATAATATAATTACAATTAGTATTTACTCTTGTATTAAAATTAGGTGTCTACAACTAAAAATGTGTGCTCTCTTGATAATTAAAAAAATAGTTTAAATTCTAATTTATATATTCCTATTTTATAATTTTTTAGTTTCACTTTTAATTCTAATAAAACATAATATGATTCCATTTCAACTTAAAATGACTCAAAATATTATTATTTCAACTTTAATTTGTGAAACAATTATATTTTAAGGAAAACGTTCATCTTTTTAATTGAATTTATTAACTAAATACCCAATTTTTTAATATATAATCTTATCTGTCATTATAAATGGTTCGAAATATCATAATTCCAATTTTATTTTGTGAAATAATTAAATTTAGAATAAACATTTATCTTTGCTTGTATACATCTCGTAGAAAAGTGTGAAGTCTAAAGTATTTCTTAAGATAAGTCATGTTCTTATTATTTTTATTGGTGAATTCATAATCTAAACTTGAATCAATGGCATACAAAAGCCTGCTGCTCCCCCAAAGTCAATTTCAAAGAAATTGCAGACCTCAAAAACTCATGCCGACAGGATTAATCCGACCCACACTTTAGAGGGATGTGCGAACAGGTCTTTGGAACGAATGTTATCACCAAATATTTGTATTGAACAGGGCTCGTTTTGTTTACAATACAATAACTCATGCCGCACAGTTCGTTGGCCCGATGATTGTCATTTGCACCAATAACACAAACACAGTAGGGTGACGAGTTTGAAATAGATAGTGGAGGTTGGGGACAAACAATGGCAGGGGTGCAAATACCTTCAATAAATATGAGGTTATTCCTTATTAATAGCTTATGAATACATTGTCTTTCTATGTACTATATGCACCAATGTATGTGTATTTATAGATTTTTAAAATTGAAATTAGGATCATATGTGTATTTATAGATTTTTAAAATTGAAATTAAGATCATATGGGCATGTTAGCCAATACACAATGAAAAAGAAATAGGTGTTAAATAAATAACACAAGACCACAAAGGCCCACTCGAAAATGATAAATTTTATGGATCCAATGCCTCAAGTACTAGAAAAAAAGGCCAAAAACCCAATAAAACAAGGAAGGAAAGAGAGAAAAAGAAGTGGAAGAAAAAAGAATAGGAAAACATAAAAATACAAGTAAAAAATGAGTAATATTCTAACATTAATTGGAAATAAAAATCACAAATACCTTAAAATAATATAATTACAATTAGTACTTACTCTTGTATTAAAATTAGGTGTCTACAACTAAAAATGTGTGCTCTCTTGATAATTAAAAAAATAGTTTAAATTCTAATTTATATATTCCTATTTTATAATTTTTTAGTTTCACTTTTAATTCTAATAAAACATAATATGATTCCATTTCAACTTAAAATGACTCAAAATATTATTATTTCAACTTTAATTTGTGAAACAATTATATTTTAAGGAAAGCGTTCATCTTTTTAATTGAATTTATTAACTAAATACCCAATTTTTTAATATATAATCTTATCTGTCATTATAAATGGTTCGAAATATCATAATTCCAATTTTATTTTGTGAAATAATTAAATTTAGAATAAACATTTATCTTTGCTTGTATACATCTCGTAGAAAAGTGTGAAATCTAAAGTATTTCTTAAGATAAGTCATGTTCTTATTATTTTTATTGGTGAATTCATAATCTAAACTTGAATCAATGGCATACAAAAGCCTGCTGCTCCCCCAAAGTCAATTTCAAAGAAATTGCAGACCTCAAACACTCATGCCGACAGGATTAATCCGACCCACACTTTAGAGGGATGTGCGAACAGGTCTTTGGAACGAATGTTATCACCAAATATTTGTATTGAACAGGGCTCGTTTTGTTTACAATACAATAACTCATGCCGCACAGTTCGTTGGCCCGATGATTGTCATTTGCACCAATAACACAAACACAGTAGGGTGACGAGTTTGAAATAGATAGTGGAGGTTGGGGACAAACAATGGCAGGGGTGCTGTCCTTCTAGTCCGATGGGTGGGGATTCGGGCTTTGCCCAAAACTGTCGATGTATAAACTGATATAACTATGAATTGTTGAAGTAATCATTTTTAACCGTCGTTACTTTTTATGCCGGTAGAAAATGATAGAAAAGAGGGTTTTTTTTTTTGGTGTATGGTGATATATGATAACAGAATTTTATTTACTATAGGAACTGTGGTGCAAGCACTTGGGTAAACTGAGAAACACAGCAAAAGTCTCATCAAGACCAGCTAAATAGTTTTCCAATCTTCTCTTACCACTTGAACGATGAAACGGTATCGTGAGTTGGCAAGTAGTTTTCTCATCTCTCTACCCACTTGAACGATAAAACTCAGCACCATGAACTATTCATCAAACCATATGGTTTTGTAGATTGTTAGTTAAGTGGGTCACAAATTCTGTTCCAAGGAGACAATTTGAATTCTATGGCGAAGATTTATTTTGATCATTATTTTCTGTAAAACTCAGCCTTAGCGGTTTATGCCTTTGGTTCCAGTACTTGTGACCCCTATATGCTTTTAGTCGAGACTCTTTGGATTTAATTATCTCAAACTTAGATTAGCAATTGGCAACCGATGGCCGACCAAATCGAACATTGAAGCCAAATTATATTTTTTAAGAAATTAATCTTAACTCTCATATATGTCCGACATGTTTTTCTTTTTTATCGTAAATAGCTTCGCGAATTCCAGCTGAAACTATTGTTTTTCAGGGCATTGTTTGTCAAAACCGATACATACAAACTTGAAATATTATTGATATGGGGTGGTGCTAATTTATTTTTGTGTGTTTGGGTTTCACCAATACTTCAATTTTCAAAGAGGAATCAACCATGCTGTGGCTTAGACACCTTTCTTTATTTTGTTTCTGCGTAATATGAAAGGCCCTTAGTGAGTGGTGTTTCATATGCTCAAAATTTTCTTTCATGCAGAGAGCGATAAGTTTGAAAGGCATCAAGGTTGGAGCATAGTTAATATGGAAACCAACAAAACATAATATGAGCAACATGAATATTTATGCTTTGCAAAATTTCGTTATTTGAATTCTAAGCCTTCATATACACAGGAAGACGATGAAAACATTTTACATCCGATAGAAAGTGGAAGGGCAATCCTTACTAGACCAGTTAAATTATTGAACTCTACGCATCCTAGGGCCGTTCTCACATTTTCTGTATAGAAAATTGATCTTCCTTCTGATTCTACACCAAAAATACGCATTCAATCCATTGCGGGGATAGTCCATAGTTTTCGTATTCTTTTCAATCCCCCCGAAAACTCTAAACTATATAGAGATTGATTTTGTATGAAAAAAGTATCTTCAAATTTTGACTGTCATTTTTCTGACAGTTCTGTGCAAAAGATTCTAAGATGCCTATTAAGTGCTTTGAACAGATAAAACATTACAGATGTACACGTTCTCTGTTAACTTGTTAAGGCCAGGTCTCATAGCTACCGTTCCAGCACGTCCACATTCTATGCCCTAATCAAACTCTACAGTGTTTCTGGGAATTGCAAGCAAATGATGGATACTTACTGCAAATTGCCAATGGTACTGTTAATCAGATGGAAAGTATTGGCTAAAAAATAAAAGATTTGTATGGGAAACCCAACGTGTCTAATGACATATGTTAGACAACACACGTGCCTAATGAATTATATTTTATTTATGTTGATATTTGAATTAAGTCTTATTGAATTATATTTATATTTAAAACTATAGAAAAAGATGTTATTAAGATGAACAAAACCTTATTCTTCACATAATAAGGTGAAGAAAACCTCGTAAACAGTTAAATGCATCATAATAAAAAAAAGATGTTATTATTAAGATGAACTAAACAAAACCTCATTATCCACACAATAAGATATTTTTTTAATAAGATATTTGGTTTTTTAAGGGGTCAAGGTAAAAATAATCGTTGTTTTATTTAATTTTGTTTTCAATACCACTTAACCAAAGTGTTGAATTCTCTTCGATTTCAATATCACTTTAGTTACAAAAACGAAACATTTATCAATGTTAATTACAAAAATTTCTTTCCCATCGATTTCAGCATGTCCTAAATAAACAAAAATCACATTAAAATTTAGTTCAAATGAAAAAATTTGATTTATTTGAAGAATCAAATTATATTGTATTCTCTTCAATTTCAACATCTCCTAATTGGAAAAAAATCACATTAAAACTTAATGAAAATTTTAAATTTATTTGAAAAATTAAAATATTAATTAACAGAACTTAGACTTCGTCTGAATTTATGGATGCAATGAAAACATTTTGTACCTGGTTTAGATAACATGCAAAACTCAAGAAACGGGATACCAGGGCAGCAGAGATGCTCGGTGATTAAGATATTAATCATTTGGAAAGAGGTGATTAAGATATCAATCATGAATAAAGACACATGATTTTAAGAAGAAAGTTATAACATAAAAGAGATATTTTAAAATATAAAAATAAAAATAAATGTAATTTTAAGAAATTAAAATATATATAAATGTAAAATAAAAACATAAAAAATTATATGATATCAAAATATATATATATAAATATAATATATATATAATTTATTATAAATAATAAAATAAAATAAACCCATTGTGTTGCTACAATACCTTCACAATGTAAATTATTGAAAGCTGTTTATATGATCAAAGCAAACTTAAAAACAATTTTAACATATTAACAAATTTACCTTAACAGAATTAAAAGAAATATAATAAAATGAAAGATTAAAAGATAGCCTCCGCGTGACATTCAAACCTGCCTCTCCTATCTCAAAGCATTTATGGGTATTGCTTCCATAATTAAAATGAAATATATATTGGTAGTGTGAGTATGAGTAAGAAACTTAGGACTGCACTTACACTCAGATTTTGAGTTATGCCACTTACAACTTGTTAATATGGGATAATACCATTTTCCTATTCAATTTGGAGTTCTTGTTTTGTTTCGTTTTTATTTTTATTTATTTTTATTTTTACCTTTTTTTTCTTGTTTTTGTTTAAACATCATTCAATTTGGTGTTTAGTTATGAAGAATATTTATTGCATGAAATTAGTTTCCGGTTCAAATTTAATATCATTCTTTTTTTTAAGTTATAATTTAAGTACGTTAGAAACATAGTTTATTATTATTTATACTAACTTAAATACAACCTTATCAATTAATTATGAGATATATTTGAATTATGAGATATTTCTTACCTTTTAGCTAACAAAAAAAATATTTAATGATTGAATTATGGAAAAATGGATCTAGTTTAAATTACATCACAATTCAATGTATCATTCTTTTTAATTCACCATAAAGTAGTATGGAAAGTTTATTTTAAATCAAATTAATATATATATCTACATACAATGTAAATTAGACGTAATCACATATCAACAATAAATAACAAGATGTGGTTTATGAATAACATCTTATTTTTCATAAATATGGGGGCATGTATTATAAAAGATAACATAAAGCATGTCCAGAACATGATGTGATAAAAATCGATAAAACTTGACAAATAGATACATGTTTTTGGAGTGCATTATACCAATGATGTAAATGTATTCCTAGAAACTTTGGTCCATTTGTGTTCAACATTGAATTCATAAAACTTCATTTCCCAATCCTATTTATCTATTTCAAGGATAAAAAACTTTCATATTTTTCTCAAACTCCACATATATCTCTAGGAATCCTATATCCTTCTCTACAACACTAATAACTCATCACATACTAATGAAAAATGGGGTAGTGAATATGAGGTATATGTTGTCCATCTATTATTAATAGGTATGTAGGTTAGATAATTTTGGCAAATAAAATTCAATGTAATTTAGAAATCAATTCATAGATGTAAATGATGCAAAGAGCAAACTTTCGGAGGTCATAAATGTTATTTATAATTCTTTTTTATATTTCATTTGCACCAAAATGAAGGTATCCAAAAATTTAATTTACCTATAACCTACCCTATCTAATTAGGGTATTTTTTAGAACTTTTTAGAGGCCATACATGACCATATAAGGGTATGAAACTATATTTTAATATATTTTTCAAGATTCTTTCCAATTTTAGAAATATGATGTTTTTATAACTGGACATGAAAATGAGTTGAATTTCATTCATTAAGATAATTTTAGTGTTTAGAATATATGTAAATATTTTTAATCTCATCTGATCTTGCATGCAGAACTTACTAAAAATAATGGTTGAAAATTTGCTAGAAGACGAAAGTTACTAAAAAAGAAAATTGTTAAAAATAACATAGTTCAGTTAGCTTTAGGAAGTTTTTAATTTATTTAGATTTTTAAATTATGTATTTCAAATCAAATTTTAACATGATATTTAATTAGAGACTCTTATGTAATATTTTATTCATTCAATTATAATCAATAGAGAAGATTATTTTCCATGCATTTCTGAGTTTTATGCCTATGTATATTTTATTTAACTAGTCTCTATTTTTAGCATTTGGTATCAGATAAAATTAAAATATTGGAGGTAATATCTTTGTGAATTGATTTTTTTTGTAGAATATTTTATGATTGGATAGTTTAAAGATGCTAAGAGGATGAATAAGAATTGATCATATGAATAGGACTATACAATAACTACATAGGCAAGTAGAGCAGTTAACTATAATTATCACAAATCAAAGATAAAGGAAATTAGAAGGTGAAATAGAGGAAGATACAAATTGTGAAGATGAAATCCAATAAGAAGAAGAATGAGAATAAGCACCATAAATGGAAGAGAGGATGGTTAGGATTTAGAGGGAAGGAATAAAGGAATCAAGATTGACGTTCTAGATTATGGAGGTAATTTAAAACTAGATTTGATAGATGGGTTAAAAAACATGGAGAGTTTTTTAAAATGGAAAACTATGAGAGAAGACAATAAAGTAATGTTTGTATGAATGAAATTGAAGAGTCATGTAATGATTTAGTGTGATCACCTATAGAAAAAGAGATAGAGAAAGGGTGAATATAAGATCAACATGTGGAACAATATGGAGTAAAAGTTTAGGGATAAATTTATTCTTGTAGATTATGCACAAAAACTACACAGAAGATTCTAAAATTTAAGGCAAAAAGATCACAATTTAACAGAGTATATGAATGAGTTTTATAAAATTTCCATATGAGTAGAGCATGAATAATAGAAGAACAGATGGTTGCAAGGTATGTAAATGGTTTTAATTTTTTTATTCAAGATGAAGTGAGCATGCACAAAATAATTTTCATGGAGGAGACGTAATTTTTTTATTAGCTTTTAAGGCAAAAGAAAATAGAAATAGGTAGAATTTCATAATATCAATTGGGCCAAAAAGAGGACAACCACCTCCAATAAGAGGATGAGATGGGGTTAAATCCAATAAATTAAGATCTCCTTATGGTGTTGAAAAGTAAGAATATAATAGACAATGATTTTAATACTAATAAAGATGATGAGGATTTTAGATAGGACAAGGCTATTGTGGTATTAGAGGGTGTTTTCCAATTCAATGCATGTATTATGTTTGTAATAGATTTCGAGAAGGACATAGAATTTTTGAGTGTTTTCACTATCATGAACAAGAAAGGAGGCAAGTAGACCACCCAAGAGTGAATTTAGTTGAGATTGAGATAAAAGAGTAAAATATAAAATTTGTAGCAATAGACATTAGAGAAAATATCATGATGAGGATACAACTATTTGTCTAAAAAGATAATAGATACAAAATAAAGAAGGTGGTGATACATGGTTATGAACAAACATTTTTTAGACAAGGTGCATTTTATGAGGTAAGATATGAAATGAAATTATACATGGTGATAGTTGTGAAAATATTTTTTGTAAATAAATGGCCGAGAAACTATGCTTGTAATGTGAAATTCATCCTTATCCTTATTGGATTTTATGGTCTATAAAAAGAAATGAAGTTAAAGTAGATAAAAGGTACTTAATTAATTTTTATATAGGAAAAAATTGTAATGATAAAATATGGCATGATTTTATACTAATGGTTGCATGCCATGTGTTATTGAGAAGGCCATGGAAATTTGATAGAAAATCAACTCATGATGGATCAAGAAACACATATACTTTTTGGAAAGGTGATACAAATGTAATTTTACTACCTCTTAAAGATGAAGGGTAGATAGAAATCATATTGTCCACAAAACAATCTATCAAACACATGAAGATGATAGGTTGTTGTTATGAATTAGTAATAAAGAAAGAAGACATAAAAGTAGTACAAATACCATCATAAGTAACAAAAATGTTGAAATAATATACATATATTATCCCTAATGAGATATCATATGTTTTAACATCAAGGAGAGACACTCAACAACATATTCTTTTGATTCCAATATCAAATCTACCCAATCAAGGAGCTTAAAGAATGAATCAAATAAAACATACAAAATTAAATAAACAAATTATTGAATTGATGAAAAAGAGTGTGGAAAGGGAGTGTATGAGTCCATGTGCAACACTATCATTGATAACTCTAAATAAATATGAAAGATGAAGGATGTGCATGGATAGTAGAGAAATCAATAAAATTACCATTAAATACACATTTCCTATATGTTGTTTAGATGATATGATGGATATTCTTGCATGAGAAAAATATATTACTAAAATTGATCTAAGCATTGACTTATATTAGATTCAAATTCATGAAGGACATGAATGTAAAACAACATTCAAGACTAGCAATGGATTGTATGAGTGTATGGTGATGCCATGTAGATTATCTAATACACCAAGCATTTATGAGGGTGATCTACGCATTGATTAATATCAAATTGACATTCATGAAGGACATGAATGTAAAATAACATTCAAGACTAGGGACAGATTATATGAGTGTATGGTGATGCCATACAAATTATCTAATCCACTAAGCACAGATAAGAGGGTGATGAATTTAGTGCTACAAGATCACATTGGTAAGTTTGTGGTGTTTCTTTAATGATATTTTTATATTAAGTAAGATTAAAGAAGATAAAGTAAAGAATTTGATAATGGTAGTAGAGTTACTAATAAAAAAGAAACCTTATGCAAATATGTAAATGTGTAGGTTTATGTAGAAAAAATTGGTTTTATTGGGTTTTGTAGTTTTAGTAGATGGTGTAAGAATGGATGATAAACTATACAAATAATTTTCTAGTGGCCAATTCTAAACACCGTCATAGAGGTAATATTTTATAATGGTTTAACAACTATTTATAGAAACTTCATTAAGAAATTATTAGTATTTGTGCACCAATAAAAAATTACATGAGAGGAAAAGAGATTGTGTGGATAAGAGAAGAAATAGAAAGATTTGAATTATTTTAGAAGAAGATTATAGGAAAAATAATATTTTAGCATTTATATATTTTAAAAAAGTGTTTGAGGTAGATGATGATACTTGACTTGTGGGGATTGGTATTGTGTTGAGTTAAGAAGGAAGGCTGTCAACATATCTCAATGATAAGTTAAATGAGGTAAGACAAAAGTATTCTACATATGATATTGAATTTTTATAACAACATTAAAACATTATATGCATTACTTATATCATAAGGAGTTTATCATTTTTATAGATAACGAGGCTTTAGCATATGTTAACACTCAAAACATGCACATAAAGTGTTTGTTTTTATTATAGGGATATACTTTTGTTTTGAAATGTAAATTAGGGAAGTATATTTAAGTAGCTAAATGTTTCAAATAAAAGAGTGACACTATTAATTGTACCTTAGGTGTTCAAAGATTAAATAATCTGTATATTAGTCCCTTATTAGTTTAAGTGAGTAGACATCAAGAATAAAAATACACTACAAGTAAACACTCTTGCCTAAGAAATAGGGGAGCATAACATAATAGGCAAAATCACAAAATATAGATGAAGACAATACAAATTTCCTACCTCCTTTATCAAATTTGATGCTTACTTGTTGCCATAAGGATGTTTGTCCTCGACCTATGATGATTTTAGTCTTATAAAAATCCTCTTTCATTTTGGTAACATCTCTCCAATAGTCAGTTGTGGCTTGGTGTAAAACTTAGCATAAATTGAGCATTATAACAATACTCTCAAAGGCTTCAAGAATGTATTCCAATAAAATAACCACACAAATAAAGGTTTATTGGAACATGGTAAGGGCGTGTGTATTTATATCTCAAATAACTAACTCTAACCTTAGGGAGGTTAGGTTAAATTATAACTTGAGTTGAGTGTAAATTAACCTAAGTTGAGTCAATCTAACTTTGGCTTGGGTTAAAGCACTCATGAAATCTTGACACCTTAGTTTCAAATATCTTTGAGGCATGACAACTTAGTTTAGATATATATGAGGTTTGACTCATAGTTCTGAATATTTAAGAGATATAAATCACTTTATTAGTTATTTTGACCTTTGATTTCATATTTGGCTTAAAATTCAATTTTTAGTTAATGAAATTTAATAATTTGATTTGAAATTTCTATCTAATAAAATTAATTAAGATCTGTAATATAATTATGCTTGCTTAGTGATTTTTGTCTTTTGAAAATTATTTTAAATGTTATTATTTAATATATTGAAAGGCCAAAAGTGTCAAATTACTATGTCATAATTTGACAAGGGTTAGAATTGAACTAGGTTTTTGGTGCATATAATGTAAAACACCAAATAAGTTAGTCTCATTATATTTTGGGAAATTAAATCCCTTACACAGACAAATGAGGCAATTTATTTTATTTTTATGCTTAAAATGTGTCATTTTAAAATTTTAAATGAATTTTAGTCTAAGCAAGAAAGTGGCCAAAACTAAATGTTTACAGTTTTCCCTTATTTGAGAAAGCATTGCTAGGCACATGCATAGTAATATATTTTTAAAGAATAAAAAATTAGTTAATCTAAATGGTTCATGCCCCAAAGGGAGATTGATAAGCTCTTGATGTCCCTTCAAGGAAGTAGGAGGCAAAATAGAATCATCGAACATTCCCTTGAAATGAATAAAATGACACAATCTAGTGGTAATATGGGTGGGATTAATAAATTTATTAAAGGTAGTTATAAAAGTAATGGAAATGAAGTCAATGATTTGACAATAGGTGGTTATAATCAATAAGAAAGCTATGATATTAGTTTTCCTAAGGGTGGTTAAATGTAGTGACATTGATATTTGCCTTGGTAGGGAAGTGGGATGGATACTTATTTGCCCAAAGGTAGTTGTAATTGGTAACAAAATGAGAAATGTTGATTTTCCCAAAAAGAGTTATAATCAGGGATAGAAAATGAGAAACACTAATTTTACCAAAGGTGGTTATAATCATGAATGAAAAAGTGGAGAAAACACTAATTTACCCAAAGGCCATTATAACCAAGAATACTTTGCATTTTACCTAGAAGGCCAAGTGGAGTGGGTGAAAATAATGATGCCCATAGGTAGTTATAATCATTATCATACGAAATAAAAATAATGATTTTCCCACAAGTAGTTATAATCATTAAATTGGTTGAAAATAGAATTTAACACACTGGGGCAGATTGGTAAGGGTAACTTATATGAAAGTTCCATAAAATAGATTTACAATGAGATGTTAAAGTGTAATAACACATTTTTAGCCTAATTACGAGTTTGAAAATGCACATGCTAATAAACATGGGATATAGCTTAAAAATTTATGTTGTTGAATGGGTATCAAGGGAGGCCCCCAAAAATGGTCTACATTATGAGATGTTCCATGGGTTATCATCTAATTATGTTGTATGACTTATATAGATGCTTATTCATAGATGCTCATATGTATAAAGACATAATAAATTATTTTTTGCTCTCGTTTATTAATCATGGATTCAGGTATGTGTTAAGGTATTTGGCTGATTTTTGATATATCAGAGAGATGATTCCATTGCAATGATAGAATAGACTCGTGTGAGAACTATTTTGTTTTAGCTTGTGATATTAAGCATGATAGTTATGACTAACTAAAATGATAATTCATATATTTGGCATGGAAAACTTAATTTAAATGTTAATATAAATAACTTAGGAATAAGATATATATAATCAAATGTAAAGTTTAAATATAACAAATAAATTGCATGTAAGACTAAATATAAAAATTCACAATTGAAGTATATGATATGGATAATTAAGACTCAAGTGTGTTATCTTGTAGATCATATTTCTACATCACAATGTATTCCAAATATTATACACTAAAATATATTATACACTTTTAAAAAATTTAGAATCCCCCTTTTTTTGGGAGAATAGATACGTGGCTTATATATACTTGTATATGTGTAGTGTCATCACCCATGATTAATGGGTAACTGTTATAGGTTGACTTGGCCCATGGTTTTCATACCTATTATTTTTTAAAACTGGTATGTCAGTTTCCTATTGATGTAATTATATATAGATGGATATACATTAGGTAAAATATATAGGAAGAACTAAGTTTGAGAAGGTGAATAGAGTGTGTGGATTCAAGTGCAAATTTGGAAGAGTTTGTTGAGTGTAGCTCCAAACAATATTTGTGTATTGGAATTATGAGAAGTTTGATCTGAGAGTAGATTGTACTATTTGTATCTTGTAATAAGATTTGAGCAAGTGTTTCTTGGTGGAAGTAGCCCACATTTGGTGAACCACATTAAATCATGTCTTCTTATTGTGCATTTTAATTTCTATTATTTATGTATCTCTATTCTTAGATTTTATTATTGTGATTCTATGAAATTATTTTGTATTAATTTATATTTTATTCCTAAGAATCATTAATATAACTTTAGGTTGTATTTGGTGAAGCACTAAATCATAGGAAGGATTATTGGTTTAAGTGGGAGCTATGGTTGATGATAGAAGATTAAAGGTTTAGAATTTCAATGAGCAAAAGTTTTGTCTATGGAAGATGTAGATGAAAGATTACCTATATAAAAAGAACCTCCATACTCTATTAGGAGGAAAAGTAAATAAACCATCAAGTACATCAAATGAGTCTTGGGAGATGCATGATAGGAAAGTACTTGGGGCCATCCGGTTATGCCTTGGATCTTTTTTTGCATTTAATATATCAAAGAAGAATACCACAAAATATCTCATGAATGTGTTAGGGATGTTATATGAGAAACCCTCTGCTTCTAATAAAAAATTTATTTAATATGAATATGTCTCAAAAAGGTTTAGTGGTTGATTATTTGAATGAATTTAATACAGTTGTGAGTATGTTAAACTCTATCAAAATAGAATTTTATGATAAATTTAGGGATCTACTTTTTTTGTGTTCCTTACTAGAGAGTTGGAATAGCCTAATAATGGTTGTGATCAACTCAGTCTCTAACAATGCTAAGTTGACCTTTGAGGATGTCATAGGATTAATTCTTAATAGGGAAATGTGATAGAATAGCTCTTGGGAGACTTTTACTTCAGGTGATGATTTAGAGGTGGATAGTAGAGGGAGATAAAAGTATAGAGGAAATGAAAAGCGTGGAAAGTCAAATGGTCATGGAAGGTCAAAATTAAAGAGTAGGATGGCATGTTGGTACTATGAAAAGATTGGGCATGTGAAGAAGGATTGTTGGTCTCTTTAGAACAAGAATAAAAATAAAGAAGACACTGATGAGGTGAATGTGGAAGTAGGTAATGTTTGTTAGGATGAATTAATTCTCTACATTGATAATATTTTTGAGTCTTGGGTTTTAGATTTAGAGGCTTATTTTCATTCTACACCACATAGGCATTATTTTATTTATTATGCTCAAGGGGATTTTGGACATGTTTATATCAATGATTATAAGCCTTAAAACATAGTAGGAAAATGGTGTGTTTAGGTCAATATGCAGAATGTAGTGTCAAAAAGGATGAACATGACTATCATAAAGCATACTAGGAGCATGAGGTTGCATGCAAGACTTCCCCTTTAGTTTTGGGTAGAAGAAATAAACATGGCTATATATTTGATCAATAAAGGACTTTCATTTTCCTTGTATGGAGGCATACCTAAGGAATATTTGTTTGGTAACAAGGTTAATTATTCCTTTATTGGAGTGTTTAGCTGTGAAGCTTTTGTTCATATTGATAAAGATGATAAGATCAACCTAGAGGCTAAATCTAAAAAATGCACCTTTATTAGATATGGTGAGGATGAGTTTTTTTTCTCCATATTTGGAGTCTTAAAGACAAGAAAATATTTCTATTAGATTCAACAAGGAGATGAAGAAATGAATTATCCTATTGGTTGAATATTTTGTCGATCAGTGTACTGATAAATAAAATAGATCTGATCAGCCAAAGTAGAAAGATTAGTCATCCAAATGTGCAGGTTTACCACATCAAAAAGACACTAATCTCTCCTCTCATCAAGGGGAGGTTCCCTGTAGGTATGTTATATATATATATATATATATATATATATATATATATATATATATATATAGAAAATAATACTCATGGGTACGAAAAACCATCCATCTCTCTTTTCTTAGAGATGATGCATGTGGATCAAAAGAAAAACTCATGGGAAATGACAGAAAATACTCTTCTTTCATAAGTACTATTCAACAAACCACAAGAATACTCTTGGTAGTAACAATAAAATGTAGCAAAGTATGTAATAACTAGAAAATCGAGATGCAGCAGAAAGTCTTCACTTGGATTGCTCAAGAGTAAGATATGAAAGAAAATGAGGGCACAAAGTCACCCCAAGGTCCTTTACATAGAAATGAAAAGAAAACACACTGAAGGCAATTATGGGGCCACAAAGTCTCTCCACAGTTGATTCTTTAGGACACCTACTTGACTGTTGTCACTAATTCTACTTATTGAATTAAAGGAACAGAAGATATATTGAAGAAAAAGACATAAGAACAGTTTCCTCAAAAACAAAGATATTACAACACAAAGTATAAAAAACCACTTGCTTTCTTATTCCAGTAACAAAATATGATTGGCAATCTGAGCTCAAAGTCTCAGTAATGCCTTACAATTTGGGAAGAGTTTCATTTTAATTGTCAAAAAAGAGATACTAATTACAATAGAAGAGAGTCCCTTATATAGCCTCTTCAAGGACTCAGGAACAATAATACATCATTTTGCATTGGAATCCATTAAGAAGACACGCTGGAACTTAGGGGCATTTTACCCATTTGATTTTATCAATGCAAGGAAATAAGTCGCGCTTATTGGAAGTTTGTAACTTTCAATGTCCACCTGGCGATCTGATCTTATCTTCATCATTCCTCCTTTTTTTGTTAATTGAATCAGGTCTTGGATTTAGTTTGATGTTCTATTCCTTCCCTACTTTTTGCTGGTCTTGGCCTTGAAATTTGTGAATGTATTCTAGTCTATATGTTCAAAGGATCAACGGCTAGTTCACTGTGTTAAATTTGACATTTTTGGGCGCGTCATTCCTTTGTCCTCTTTCAGGTTTTCTTTTTGGCACTTTCTGGATTGAACTTGCCCTTTCGGGCCTTAAGAAATGACCCATTTTGAGTCGAGAAGAGCCTCCTGCAAGGGTATCTACCCTTCGAGCAATATTTGAATGGCCTTCAAGCTTCTTTGGGAAACTCTTTGAACTTTGGCAATGAACCAACTATTGAACCATTCCATTGAACCAAGGATTTGAACCTCTTGTTGAACTTGCCTTTGAACCATGTGTTTGAACTAACTATTGAACCAAGTTTTGGTTCAACGGTTCAAATAAAGCCTTGAATGATTGATGAATTGTTTGATTGAACCAAAGGATGAACCAAAGCATTGAACTACTTGGTTTGACTGAGACATTAAACCATTTCTTTGATTGAACCCACCGTTGATCTAAAAGCATTGAACTGATTGAACCTAGAACTCATTGAACTTGTAGAAATGAGCCTATTTGCAGAGTATGTAGAAACCAAGTTCGTATTTTTCTCTAACCTTGAAAGAGTCCATAGATTTCAACCTGTAAAAGCCCATTGAACTTGCTCTGCTAAGTCCGTAGATTTTTTAGAAGCTTGAAAAATGAGGAATTTGAATGCCCAAGACAAATTTTGAAAAGGGAAGAGACAATTTTGGTCTGTATGACCAAAATAATTCAAATGTTGTCCCAAAAATGAGTGATATTTTTTATGGACAACAGCTGGCTCCAATTGGGGAACTTCCTTCAGATGAGAACTTGTAACAACTAAGGGGAGTAGAAACCAGAATCTCTAGTGCCTTGAAGTGTGCCATTGGGCTATAGAGTCATGGTACCCAAAAATAAAAGGCATCAAAAATAGAAACAAACAAAACAAAATAGAATTAAAAATTGTACAAATATACATATGCAATGATCTGATACTTCAAGAGTTGAAGTGTTTCAGATGCTACCCATTGTGAGGTAGAGAAAAGAGTGTGCCATCTTGATATTTTAGTAGAAAACTGCTTTCACCAATGTGCTGATGGATTATAAATGGGCCTCTCCAAAGGGAGTCAAAATTTCCATGCATCCCCTTTGGTCCTCTCCTTTTGTCCCATAGCAAGACTTGATCTCTAATCTAAAATCACGATTTTTGGTCTTCTAGTCAAAGAGTTTCTTTACAAAACTTTGATGAGCAGCGATTCTATCTACCACCATGGTTATTTGTTCCTCCAGCTCAGTCAAGCACATGATTCTTTTATCAAGAGAGCTTTCATATGTCTGATCTTCAATTGCCTTTGCCAATTTCAAGACTACCAATTCTAAGGTGATTGGTATCTCAACATTGAAACCATAAAGAAGTTGAAAAGGAGACATACCAATTTCCCTCTTTGGTGTGATTTTGTCTACCCACAAAGCATCAACCAATGCTTTATGCCATGTTCTTTGATTGTCATCTGCCAGCTTCTTGATAATAGTTACCAGATTCTTATTGTTGGATTCAGCTTGTCCATTCTCTTGTGGAAAATAATTAGAAGAGTGAGAGAGTGTAATTTTATAATGGAAACTAAATTGTGTAATTTCTTGAGAGATGGAACACGCTGCATTATCAGTAACAATTTTGATTGGAACTCCAAACTTGGAAATGATATTCTCTTTGAGGAAGTTGCATACAACTTCTGAAGTAGCATGCTTAGTTGGGATTGCTTCTACCCACATGGTGAAATAGTCAGTTGTTGTAAGGACATAATCATGTCCAACACTTGAAGATGGGTTTATGGTCCCAATAAAATCAAGTCCCCATTGTTGGAAAGGTTCTTATATGATCACTAGCTTAAGAGGCATAGCAGCTAACTTGGGTCTTCCAACAAATTGCTGACAGAGTTCACATTTCCTCACCCACTTATGTGCATCTTGGAAAAGATTTGGCTAGTAATACCTGGCTCACAGAATCTTGTGAGCAGTCATGGAGCAAAAAAATGTCCTCCACAGGCTAGATTGTGGAAATATTTCAAAAGCTAGCTTTGTTGTTCTTTGTCTACACAACAAAGGAATACTCCATTTATGCTTCTCTTGTATAAACCATTGTCCCAAAGGAAAAAATTGGCAGCTTTCAACTTGATAGTCCTCCTTTCTTTGTAAGATAAATGAGCAGGACATTCACCATAAGTAAGGAAATGAGCAATACCTAAATACCACTCATTGGTAGTGGAGACAAAATAGACTTTTGGTGTTTCTTCCACTTTAGTTTCTTCACATTGTGTGTCTTCTGACTTATTATTAGCAATTAATTGGCATAAGCCTTTACCTCTGATCAACTTTATCGGCTTGATATCTAGATCAAACTTTTGGATCTTTGCAATCCAATTAACTCTTTTCATGCCAAGCTCCTGCTAAGTTAATATAGACTTGACTGTAGTGTCAGGAACTAAGGTAGTAGTGTGTGAATTTAGAATATAAAAGCAAAAATGTTTTACTTCTTTCACCAAGGCATAAGCATTCTTATCTATATTTGAATACTTCATCTCATGGATTTTGAGAGGGCAACTCATGAAAGAGATAGAAGATTCCATACCCTCCTTGTCCTGTTGAACAAGAATTGTTGAAAGAGTGTTTTCATAGGCATAGCTGTATATGATGAAATATTTGTTGTAATATATAAAAACCAATGTAGGAGCATGAGCAATGGTGGTTTTGATATCCTGAAATGCTAATTAGTCTAGCTGAAGATGGTCTTCCCTTTCATCATGTTCACAATGTGTCTAGTCTTCTCAGCAAATTCGGGATGAATCTCTGTAAGAAATTCACCTTTCTGAAGAAAGAATGAACAACATTCTTATTTGTAGGTAAATTAAGCTCTTGAATAGACTTGAATCTGTTTGAGTCAATTTTTATGCCTTCATTGGACACAATGTGTCCAAGGAGTTTCCCTTTTATTACTCCAAAAATAGACTTTTTAGGATTTAAGGAAATACCATTTTGGTGGAAGTGCTCCAGAACTTGTTATAGGTGGCGTACATGATCAGATCAATGCTTTGAAAAGATATTCAAATTGTCAAGGTATACCGCTATGAATTTACCAATCTCATCTTTGAAAGCCAAATCCATAGATCTCTAAAAGGTAGTAGCGGCATTTATTAGACCAAAAGGCATTCTCCTATATGCAAATGTACTCCAAGGCATGGTGAATGTAGTCTTGTGTTAGTCTACCCCACCAACTTCAACTTGATTATAACCTAAGAAGCCATCCAACATTGATAACATCTCTACACGTATCATTGTTTGAAGCACTAGATCCATAATGGGCAAAGGATAATTATATTTCAAAGATGCTTGATTTAGATTTATAAAATCTACACAAATGTGGATTTCACCATTCTTCTTCCTTACAGGAACTATGCTCGCAATCCAAGTAGAATGATGAATTGGAAATATGATTCTAGCATTTAACATCTTTTGTATTTCAAATAGAACAGTACCTGATATTTTCAGATTATACTGTCTAGATTTTTGCTTGTATGGCATTAAGTCGGCCTTGAGAGGAATGTTATGGTAGATTTCATCTGGTCTGAGAGACTTCAAGTCTTCATAAGAATATGCTAAGACATCCATGTATTTATAGAGTAAAGAAGTGAACTTGAATCTTTCTTTAGGGGTGCAACACTTACCAATATTGATCGTCTTGGGATTTTCTTCAGTAGACAGATTCACTTGATTGAATCCTTGAGAGAAACTCGAGTCTGTTTGTTGTTGTTTAATGAATCTATCATGTTTGTCGAATAGATTTTTAAGAGAAACCAAGCCTTTGGGAATTTTGTTTCCTTTTAGCTACAAGAATTCTTCATTTATATCTGAGCTGAATTCAGACACAGATTCATTCTTTTGAGGTTCACTGCCTTCAAAACATAGCTGTTCAAAATTATTTTTTAATTCCAAGAAGGTAATGATTTGATGATCATCATTGAACACTTACCAATGGTCAGCATTGTCAAGAACACTTGGTCTATAAACCAGCTCAATGGTATACCTGTCTTCTTTAAAATTTGAATGAGGAACTAAGAGAGTTCTTGAAACAACAAGTGCATCAGCTCTATCATTAGACTCTCTAGGTATGGCAGAAATATTGAAAGCATCAAAACTTTCAATTTGGTCCTAGACCAAGTTATGGTAGTGGCGTAATCTTTCATTCTTAGTTTGGTATAAATTCCTCACTTGACAAACTACTAATTCAGCATCCCCTTTGGCATGAAGAAACTTGATGCCTTTTTCTCGATTAGCCTTCATGCCCAGCAATAGAGATTTGTATTCAGATGTATTTTTAGTGTTGCTAAACTATAATTTGTAAGATGAAGGGAACATATCTCCTTGAGGAGATATCAAAACAATCCCAACCCCTGAACTGATAGAAGAAGAGTTGCCATCAAATTCCAAAGTTCATATTTCATTTAATACTGACTTTTCTTTAGACTTTCCTTCATCAAAAATAGAGAATCCTTCTTGGTCTGTACTATAGCCTACCAATTTTTTTGCTATTCTTGTTGAACTAATTTCTAAGTTGATACTTTTAGGTGTTTCATGCACTTCATCTGTAGATAGAAAATAGTTACCCATACCTACGGATTCAAAAAGAATTTGAGCTTCAGGGGCTGATGTCTGAGTGACCACATATTTTGCTTCCTTTTCAGGGAGTAATCTCTTCATCATCCCTTGAATAGGGATCCTTGCCTCAGATAGATCCATGCTTAATTCTCCTCCCATGTCCTTTCAAAAATTTCATCCAAGCAAAATGCCATAAGATGCTGGGACATCAGCCACCAAGATAGTCATCTTGATTCTCTTGTCTAGGAAGGCTGCAAATACAAACTGGGCATCTTTGATTTGACCTAGCAATGGTACTTGCTTATTCTCCATGGAGAAACATCTCCTAAATGTATTGTTTAGTGTGAGACCAAGGGATTTGGCCACTTTAGTAGGCATGACATTATCTGAAGCTTTAGAATCAATGATGCAATTATTTAGCTAATGTCCATTTATCAGCAATGTGATATAAAAAGGTTCAGTCCTACCAGGAGTAGTAGGGGGAGCAATGACAAGGTTGTTCCTGGTGGGTGCATTTCTGGTAGCATCATGTGTCACTTTGGGAATCATTTGTTTAATAGGGATGTTCTAGTTTTTAACACATTAAACCAGTCTGTCTAATTACTCAAGATGGGAATGTAGAAATTCAAATTCAGACATTTGAATTTTGGTTCTCTTTATATGGTCAATGATATCAAATGTCTAGAAAGAGCTAGGAGCAGAGGATGGGAGTTCATCCTTTTTATTTTTTAAAGGGGAAGGATTGGAATGCGAAATTGAAGTAGAAGGCATAGGGGCATTTGGGGTACTTACCTTTCTTGAAACCACTGGGTCCTTTGGTTGGAAAGGAAGAATGGATCCCCACTTAGCAATTGAAACTACTGATTGAGGTCACTCTACTTTCTCTTTATCAGCATGTTGAGCTGATTGATTCTTAGACTGGGTGAATATAGCATATAACCCCTCAACTGCATGGCTTTCACTTTTGGGTTCATCCTGATAGTTTAGGAAACCAATATGGGAGTTGCCAGCTAATTCTTCTTCTTCCTTAGTGAAAATATTATCATCATCTTTAGGATCTAACTTAGACTAGAATGAAAAATTTGCTTTAGCTTCAAGATATCCAATTGTCGAGTTGTTTGGAGGTGCTTCAAGGGTGAAATTCCTTTGTGGGGGAGGAAGGCAATTTTGTTGTCCCTGATTCTTGGCAGCATTGCCTTGGTATGCCTAATTCTGGAATGTCGTCCTGGGCATATCTCTGTACACAAGAGAAAATGACATCCCTTGCGCCATTTGCTTTCTAATAGATAGCATTTCATTTGCTAACTTTTGTACCATTGGGTCAGTAGTGACTGTAGGGGAGTACTCAGAAGATGAAGAGGATTTAACTTTATTAGGGTCTCTCCTTATCTTTTTTGCCAAGATAAGGTCATCTTCTACCTCAGTAACCAAGTACTGAGCATCAACAAGGTCTATGTGTTTGGGCCGTCTCAGTAAGAAACTCACTTCAAGTAGTTGTGAGTTGATGAAAAATCATTTGAGGTTCTGAGGTGTCGGCTGGGAGACCATGGGAATCCTATGCCTCAGCTTGTCGAACCTGGAAATAAAATTCCTCATAGGCTCATGAGGCTCTTTCTTCATCTGAGTGAGCTGGGCCAGCAAGGCATGTGCATCTTCTGCAGGCTTGAACTTGGCTTCAAATTTGTCTTTCAGAGTGTCCCAATCAGTCACTGACCCAACCTGTAAGTGTTAAAACTAGTCTGTAGTAGTGCCTTGTAGTGTCTCCATAAATAGCCTGACTGTTGTCTTCAAATTCCACCCCTATTACATCGTAGGCTATGCTGAAAGTTGCAATGTGTTCATCAAGAACCTTCCCATCACCAAAGAATTTAGGGAAATTCTTCCTTGAACTACGTGGAAGCTCATGCAGAGGTGGAGTCAAATTTAGGGGACCAAAAGAATTATCCTAGGGTCCTTGAGCCATGATTTGATTATGCAAAAGTGGGATCACTAATCCAGGTGCAGTGTGGGCAGGCAAGGCTTGACCAACAGTTTGTCTAAGGTGAGATTATGGAGGAAACAACTCAAAATTACTCTGTTGCACCAACTCAAAAGTAGGGTCGACAACACCTTGGGATTTTTGGCCTCTGGTATAATGTGGAGTTGCCAGATTGTAGAATGAAAATTAGAAAAGAGCAAGATCTGCTTCAACTTGAATTTTGAGACTTCAAACTGTGCGCTCTTCCCCAGTGGAGTCACCAAAAATTGTTGGTTGAATATTTTGTCAATCAGCATATTGATAAACAAAATAGATCTGATTAGCCAAAGTAGAAATATTAGTCATCCAAATGTGTTGGTTTACCACATCAGAAAGACACTGATCTCTCCTCTCATCAAGGGGAGGTTCCATATATATATATATACAAAATAATACTCATGGGTAGGATAAACCATCCATCTCTCTTTTTTAAGAGATGATGCATGTGGATCAAAGGAAAAACTCAAGGGAAATGATAGACTATACTCCTCTGCTTTCAAAAGTACTATTCAGCAAACCACAAGAATACTCCTGGTAGTAACAACAAAATGTAGCAAAGGATGTAATAACTAGCAAATCGAGATGCAGCACAAAGTCTTCACCTGGATTGCTCAAGAGTAAGATACGAAGGACAATGAGGACACAAAGTTGCCCCGAGGTCCTTTACATAGAAATGAAAAGAAAACATACTAAAGGCAATTATGGGGGCACAAAGTTTCTCCACAGTTGATTCTTTAGGACACCTTCTTGACTGATGTCACTAATTTTGCTTAGCGAATTAAAGGAACAGAAGATATATTGAAGAAAAATACATAAGAATAGTTTCCTCAAAAACAAAGATATTATAGCACAAAGTCTGAAAAACCACTTGCTTTCTTATTCCAATAACAAAATATGATCGGCAATCTGAGCTCAAAGTCTTAGTAATGCCTTACAATTTGGGTAGAGTTTCATTCTAATTGTCAAAAAAGAGATATTGATTACAATAAAAGAGAGTCCCTTATATAGCCTCTTCAAGAAGGACTCAAGAACAGTAATACATCATTTTGTGTTGGAATCTATTAAGAAGACATGCTAGAACTTAGGGGCATTTTACCCATTTGATTTTATCAATGCAGGGAAACAAGTCGGAATTATTGAAAGTTTGTAACTTTCAATGTCCACCTGGTGATCTGATCTTATCTTCATCATTCCTCCTTTTTTGGTTAATTGAATTGGGTCCTAGATTTAGTTTGTTGTTCTATTCCTTCCCCGCTTTCTACTGGTCTTGGCCTTGAAATCTGTGAATGTATTATGGTCTGTATGTTCAAAGGATCAACAGCTAGTTCACTGTGTTGAATTTGACATTTTTGGGCACGTCATTCCCTTATCCTCTTTCAAATTTTTTGTTTGGCACTTTCTAGATTGAACTTTCCCTTTCGGGCCTTAAGAAATGACCCATTTTGAGTCTGGAAGAGCCTCCCACAAGGGTATCTACCCTTCAGACAGTCTTTTAATGGCCTTCGGGCTTCTTCAAGAAACTCTTTGAGCTTTGGTGATGAACCAACTGTTAAACCATTCCATTGAACCACGGCTTTGAACCATTCCATTGAACCAAGGCTTTGAACCTCTTATTGAACTTGCCTTTGAACCATGTGTTTGAACTAACCATTGAACCAAGTTTTGGTTCAACGGTTCAAACAAAGCCTTGAATTGATTGACGAATTGTTTGATTGAACCAAAGGATGAACCAAAGCATTGAACCGCTTGGTTGAACCAAGACATTGAACCATTCCTTTGATTGAACCCACCGTTGAATCGAAAGCATTGAACCGATTGAACCTGGTACTCATTGAACTTGTAGAAATGAGCCTGTTTGCAGAGTCTGTAGAAACCAAGTTTGTAGTTTTCTCTAACCTTGAAAGAGTTTGTAGATTTCAACCTATAAAAGCCCATTGAACTTAACCTGTTGAGTCTGTAGAATTTTGAGAAGCTTGAAAAATGAGGAATTTGAATGCCCAGGACAAATTTTGAAAAGGGAAGAGATAATTTTGGTCTGTAGGACCAAAATAGTTCAAATGTTGTCCCAAAAATGAGTGATATTTTTGGGGGACAACATATCCAATATATGAAATAATACCTAAAGAAGCTAGGCCCATGGAACCTACCTACATAAGTGGTTAAAACCACTATAACCATAAGAATAGGGAATATACCTTAGCAAATAGCCTAAGGTAACACAATAATATGCTAATACCCTCCATTAATGACTAAAATAGAAACAAGACCAAGTTTATCCTTGAATTTTATGAACTTGTTTGAAACAAGTGTTTTCATCATTTTATCAGATGGTTTCTCTATAGTGGGGTAGTATAAGAGACTAATGTCTTCATTTGCAACCAACTATCAGATGTAATAATGGTGAAACTCAATGGGTTTGGTCCTAATATGGAATATTGGATTGTTCACTATCTTCAAAACACTCTGGTTATCACATAAAATTAGAGTAGGCTTTGATGACTCAAACTAAATATCTTCCAAGATTTTATTTATCCACATAGTTTCACAACCTACACTGACCATAGATTTATACTTTGCTTTTGTTGAAGATAATTCCATTGTAGTTTGTAGTTTACTCTACCATTATAAAAATCCTAAACCAAGAGTGAATACATAGCCTATTATAGATTTCCTTGAATCTACTGAGTCTACCTGATTAGAGTCGAAATATCCTAAAAGATCAAAATCTATAGACTTATTATATAGTATGCCAAAGTCAAGAGTACCTTTGACATAGAAATTAATCTAAGAGTAAATAAAGAGTCTTAATACCCATTTTTAGATAACCAGTGTAGTTCTTGTGGTTTAGAAATGAATCATAATATAAAACTCACTACAAAATAAATATCTGATCTAGTGGTATTAAGGTAAATGAGACTACCCACTAGTTGTCGATATACTTTTTCATTGACTAGAGATGAAGTAGTGTCAGTTGAAATTTTAGCTCCAACTTCCATAGGTATGTGAGCTGGATTACAATCCATCATTCTAAACCTTTTTGGCAATGATTTGACATACTTATTCAATGACATGAATATAACACAATCACCTTGCTAAAACTCAACACTTAAATAGTATTTTAGTAGTCCTAAGTCTATCATGTCAAAAGTACAACAAATATCAGCCTTCATTTGTTGAATGAGTCTAACACTAATCCTAGTGATGGCTATATCATCAAAATATACAATGATAATCAAGATATCATCACCAGAGACCTTTACATAGAGACTTTATTCATAATTACACCTTTTGAAACTAGGATCCCTAAGATATGAATCTATTTTCATATACCTAGCTTGAGGATCTTGCTTAAGCCAATACAAGGACTTGATCAACCTACAAATAAGATGTTCCTTACTAGGAACTTGAAAACCCTATAGCTAAACCATGTAGACTTCTTCCTCCATATCTCCATTCAAAAAGGTACTCTTGACATCCATTTGGTGCACCTACCATCCAAACTAAGTAGCAATAACAACAATAAAATGAAAAGTTACAATATTTTTATAGGAGCACAAGTCTCTTAATCAACCCCTTCCTCTTCGGCATAACCTTTTGAAACAACTGTAGATTTGGTTTTGTCCAAGGAACCATATGCTTTGCATTTTACCTTGTAAATCTATTTACAACCAATAGATTTCTTTCTTGGTGGTAGCTCCATGAGCTCCCAAGTCTTGTTTTTCATCAATGAATCATATTCCAATTACATGGTGTCTTCCCACTTAGGTTTCCCTTTGGCCTCTAAAAATGAATTAGGCTCAAATTAATGTGAAACAATAGTTTTTAGATAAAAATTGTCATGCTCACCTATATTACCAAACTGCTTTCCTGATATCAATCTTATACCTTCCACACCTTGTGGCAAGTCTCCTTCCTTTAATGCTTCCATTGTGGTAGAGTACCACATTGGCTTCTTTAGTTTTTTTATTGAACCTCACAATGACCTCCATCAATTCCCTCCCTGGAATGTGATTCCATTGATGAACTAGAATCCTACTTAGCTTTCACACCACACCTTATAATAGAACCATTAGAAGAAAACAATGACTCAATATATAAAACTGTACTAGTTTTTGTCAAGTATGACATCTATTCATTTACTATGAAATCTCTATTTACCACAACTTTGTTAGTTGAAACATCAAGTAATCTATAGTCCTTTGAATGCTCATTATACCCAAAAAACATGTATGCTTTGGTTTTTGCATCAAAGTTACTTCTCTTTTGACTAGGAATAACTGCAAAAGCTACACAACCAAAAATTCTAAAAGCACTTACATCTAGAGTTTGACTTGACCAATCCTCCTCTGGAGTCATACTCGCCAATGCTTTTATAATACTTTTATTGAGGATGTACACTGGCATATTCACTGCTTTGGTCCAATATCTATATAGGACATTTTTTGCTTTGGACCATACGGCGAGCCATGTCCATCACTATCCTATTTCACCTTTCCACAACTCCATTTTTAACGGAGTGTAAGGTGTAGTGTACTATTTGTGTATGCCTTCAGTGGCACAAAAATCCTTTAATTTTTTTGAGATGAACTCACCCCCATTATCTACTCTAAGAGATTTCACGGATATTCTTACCTATTTTTCAACCATAGCTTTCCAAGTAAGGAAGTTAGAAAAATAATCATATTTATTCACTAGAAAGTATACCCACTTTTTCCTAGAGAAATCATCAACCAACAACAAAAAATAATAGGATATAAAATGGGTAGGCGTCTGCATTAGACCATGTATGTCTACATATACTAGATCTAATACTCCCTTAGCTATCAAATCTTTACCAACATTAAGTGAATGTCTAACTTATTTCCCCAACTGACATCCAATATATATAAGATGACTATCCTGAACACAAGGAATACCCATAACCATCTTAGTCTTTCTAAATATAGTCAAATACTATAAATTCAAATGCCCATACCTTTCATGCCTTGGTGAACTTATGTTACCAATTATTGTAAGTGCACTTTTCTTTACTCTCTATGGATCTACAAGTTTATGTAGGCCTTTCTCACTAATCTCAACAACAATAATATTTTTATCTCTAGAGTGACTAAACATTGTTATCTTTGAAATTTTATAATAAAATTAGATTTTAAAGTGATCTCACTAATTAAAAGTAATTTTTTTTTCATATCAGGCACATACCTAACATTCTTAAATGTATACCAAATTGCACCATTAAAACTGATTTAAACATTACCATATCCCTTCACAAAATGAGTTCTACCATCTCCCAAAGATACAAATTAATTATTACTATCATTTTCAACAAAATCCACATACCAGTCCTTATGGCATGTATAATGGTGAGATGCCCCTAAATCAAAGTACCAAACTTAATCTACCACAAAATTACCACTAGAAGCCATGAAAAAAAATAGGAGATTTTTTCTTGCCTTCACCTTCAACTATATTTTCATGATCAAATTTCTTTCTAGGGTTAGCCATATCATGTTGCCTTTTCCTATAATCTTTCTTAAGATGACTAGGTTGCTTATATTAAAAACATTTCCACTTAAATATCTTATTAGAAACACTTCCATGTGAAGTTTCTATTAAGCAGCTAGTAGTTTTACCAAACTACTTACACTTTCCCTTGATGAAGAATGCACTCTTTGTAGAAGTATATGTAGACAACATTGTCTGCACCTGTCGTCTCTCCTTCTACAATATCTATGTGGATAACTTTTCAAATTCTAAATTCTATGCCTCATAAATCATGTGAAAAGACTCCACAAATGACTCAAATGAAGGTGGAAGATTTTTCATAACTAAAGCAATCAAATATTGCTCATCAACAAGGTTTTGTATAGCCTTCACCATAAATATTGTCCTAGAAAGAAATCTCATCATGAAAATATAGCTGAAGATGAAAGCTAGAAAGAAATCTCATCATGAAAATATAGCTAAAGGTGAGGGCAAGAAAAAATAGGATATTTTTTCTTGCCTTCACCTTCAGCTATATTTTCATGATGAGATTTATTTCTAGGGTTAGCCATATCATGCCGTATTTTCTTGTAATCTTTCTTAAGATGACTAGGTTGCTTATAGTAAAAACATTTCCACTTAAATATCTTATTAGAAACACTTACATGTGAAGTTTCTATTAAACAACCTAGTGTTTTACCAAACTACTTACCCTTTCCCTTGATGAATAATGCACTCTTTGCAAAAGTATATGTAGACAACATTATATTCACTTGTCGTCTCTCCTTCTACAATAGCTATGTGGATAGCTTTTCAAATTCCAAAGTCTATGTCTCAGAAATCATGTGAAAAGACTCCACAAATGACTCAAATGAAGGTGGAAGATTTTTCATAGCTAAAGCAATAAAATATTGCTCATCAACAAGGTTTTGCATAGCCTTCACCATAAATATTGTCCTAGAAAGAAATTTCATCATGAAAATATAGCTAAAGGTGAAGGAAAGAAAAAATAGGAGATTTTTTCTTGCCTTCACCTTCAGCGATATTTTCATGATGAGATTTCTTTCTAGGGTTAGCCATATCATGTTGTCTTTTCCTGTAATCTTTCTTAAGATGACTAGGTTGCTTATAGTAAAAAAATTTCCACTTAAATATCTTATTAGAAACACTTACATGTGAAGTTTCTATTAAACAACTAGTAGTTTTAGCAAACTACTTACCCTTTCCCTTGATGAAGAATGCACTCTTTGCAGAAGTATATGTAGACAACATTGTCTGCACCTATTGTCTCTCCTTCTACAATAGCTATGTGGATAAATTTTCAAATTCCAAAGTCTATGTCTCAGAAATCATGTGAAAAGACTCCACAAATGACTCAAATGAAGGTGGAAGATTTCTCATAACTAAAGCAATCAAATATTTCTCATCAACAAGGTTTTGTATAGCCTTCACCATAAATATTGTCCTAAAAAGAAATCTCATCATGAAAATATAGCTGAAGGTGAAGGCTAGAGAGAAATATCATCATGAAAATATAGCTAGAGGTGAAGGCAAGAAAAAATAGGAGATTTTTTCTTGCCTTCACCTTCAGCTATATTTTCATGATGGGATTTCTTTCTAGGGTTAGCCATATCATGTTGTCTTTTCCTGTAATCTTTCTTAAGATGACTAGGTTGCTTATAGTAAAAACATTTCCACTTAAATATCTTATTAGAAACACTTACGTGTGAAGTTTCTACTAAACAGCTAGTAGTTTTACCAAACTGCTTACCCTTTCCCTTGATGAAGAATGCACTCTTTGCAGAAGTATATGTAGACAACATTGTCTACACCTATCGTCTCTCCTTCTATAATAGCTATGTGGATAACTTTTCAAATTTCAAAGTCTATGTCTCAAAAATCATGTGGAAAGACTCCAAAAATGACTCAAATGAAGGTGGAATATTTTTCATAACTAAAGCAATCAAATATTACTCATCAACAGGGTTTTGTATAGCCTTCAACTGATCACTGATGTCTTTGATCTGTAGCAAAAACTCAAAAATAGAGCCACCTTCCTACATCTTAGTAGAAAATAAAAAATTATTCAAATAAAATACCCTATTAGCTTTATAAGCTTGATATTTAGAAGTAATATTAGTCCATAAAATTGATGTAGCAGTCGCATTTTTGACCTCTAAGATTAGATTATCTCTGACTGACAGTTTTAACAACATAAGATCCTCACGATGATGTTTATCATAGTCATTGATACTAGTGGGAGGCATATGCTCTTTACCAATAACTATTTGATCAAGATTTTGATATTCACATATCATTTAAATATTGTGACTCTAGAAACTAAAATTTTTTCCTATCAATTTTTGTGAATCTAACAACAAGAGGTATTGTAGACTAGTCATTTTGACCTAGTTTTTCTAAAAATATAAATACTATAAAATATATAATGAATTTACATAAAATTATTCCTACCCATTGATTCAAATCACAAACTAGTCAATACATCCATTTTTTATAAAAATATCCAACACCGTTTTAGAAATTTTAAACTTTCTATCTTTAAAAACACAAAAAATGGACAAAAATAATTAAATCAAGAAATATACAATTCCAATTTGAAAACTTCCTTATCCTTCAACATGAAAATAAAAAATCCATAAAATGATTAAAATTTCAAGAAAATTTAGTTATGATTTTATCACAACATATTTAATCATGTTCCTTCAGGCAAATATCTATGAATTTTTTTTCCTAAAGTTTAAAAAAAATGATTTTTCCAATTTTTAATTTAAAAGAATTTCACCTTATTTTTGATTGGTCAGATTAAAAGATAGGATAAATATTTATATGAAATAAATATACCAATAGAAAAACACCTATGCATTTCTAGAGAAATGGCCTCCCTGTATAAATTCAAATGCTAATTCTAGATGCAATTCTCAGACAAATTGAATTTCATCAGATCTAAGAATATTCTCCCAAGTAAGAGAAAATTATATCAAAAATAAATAGGAGAAATAGTCAAGAAATTAATTTTTTGACTTCTTTTATGGCACCTTCTAATGTTGTACAACATGTGGGGGTAGGGAAAAAATAAAAATAGGCCTTAGAGCCTCTCCTTTAACTTCCTCTCTCTCTATCTTGGTCTTAATATACCTTATCCTTCTTTTCTCTATTTGTTTGGCTTTCCTATTAGTCATAAAAAAAATTAGAAAATAATTTTCTTCTTCTCACAGCTCTCCACTAGGTGCTTGATGTTCCTCCTTGACAAGACCATTCTCTCTTGTTCCACACGTTCCATCCCAAGCTTCCTACACTACAAGCTCTGAAAAATAGGGTTACTTTGTTATCTAGCTTGTTCTCTGCTTTAGCTCTCTTCACACTAGGTTAAGTTTACTTAAGGTATTTTTACATTTATCCCACATTGGTTGTGTTTTGAGTCTCTTAGGTGGAATACCATATATATAACCACCTCTTGCTCTCATATGAGCATCCCATTATATTGTATTGCTTTGCATTTTCTTGAGTTGAATAAAATTTATTTGGCTCATATGTGATTTTTGTTTTGCTTTCTCTCAATCACTTGCATTCTTGGGTAGAAATCTTTCATGGTATTAGAGATTTTATGAGTTATGAGTTATCATTTTTTGATAAATATGAGAATGTAGGGTTGTTTCTAAAATCACGTGAGTATGTTCTTCTCTTGTATCCTTGGATGATCTAGAGAATCAAAAAAGTATGGAGGAACTTTAGTTTCTAGGGGGTTCTTATTTTGACTTTCTAATTGTAGGTTTTTCAGAGCTTCCTAGACATTCTTAGCTGATGGTTGAGTCCAAAGCAACCAAGATAGTTAGGTTTTCCTTTCATCTAATTTTGACATCGAAAGCCAAAAATGTGGTGTTTAGAAGCTCATATTTGACATTCAACTTACATATTTTTTGTTTTAATCAATCTTGAAGGTTTTAGCATGCCTTTTATTGTCTTAGGAAGCTCATTTAGACTTTACATTCTATTTTTCATTGTCGCAGTCATTTTTTGCTACTAAAAGCATCTTTTTTGTACTCGATATACATTTTATGTACATCAAAAATATAAACACTTTATATATTTTGTTTTTAGAATCAAAAAAAAATTGAGGTATCTATTAGTTTTTGTATGTAGAAAATAGATTATCCACAAATGTAATCAGAAATTTTCTTTAGGCCCACTCTGCATTGGTAGTTTTGTCTTGACAGTTGAAATTTTAGGCCTCTATCTTAGTCATTCGAGCTCCAATTTTGGTGTAAATTTTTTTATTCAAGGTAAAATTTCATAGGATTCATAGTAGTGCAAATATTTTTTGATTTTGGTGTCTAGAATTTATAGAAAGTGCAGATTTTAGTCACTATTAGTGAGCAGTCCTCATTTTCAAACCTTCCAAGACTCTGTTTGGGGTCATACAAAAATATTTTTAGGTTATTTTTTATTGAAAGTGCATGATTTTCTGATTAATTCTCATATAATTAATCAGTTTGGTCTAGTTTTGATCATAAAATGTACATTTAGTATAATGCCTAATATTTCCATTTGCATGAACCAAATCAAAAGACCACTTATCTATTTTGGCTTGTGGAACTGTAATGAACTAAGGATAAATTTCCAAGATCATATTTTGATGGGGGGATCATTTATTGAGTGAATTTTGGTGGGGGGTGATCTTTTAGTGGTTGATTGCTTTCATCTCTTGGTTGTGTGTTTTTGTAATGGGGAAATCTCAAATTGAACTCCTAACTCAATATAATTATGCATCATGGAAAAAGTTAGTATAGAGTTATCTAATGGGAAAGGTTTACATAGGATATGTAAAATAATCTATTCCTAAACCCACTAATGTGAGAGAAAAGGAAGTATGCCAGATCAATCATGAGAAAACTCTTATGTACATTTGTCTCTTTTGACTTGAAATTTCATGTTGAAAAATGAACAACACCTAAGGAAGCTTGGGAGACTTTTGAAAAATTATATGGTAAAACTGATAAGATTAAGGGTTATCAAATTGATAATGATTTGATGAATCTTGATCCTAAGGAGTTTGACAAAATCCAATACTATATCTCCAAGAGTAAGAAATTTATAACACAAATAAAGGATTGAAAGATCATTAAAGAGGAATTACAATTGATTCTAAAGATGTTATCTAAGCTTTGTCTTGAGTATTCACTATTTTTTTCTAGATTTCACACTCATCAGGTTTTCATGGGAGTTGCATATGTTGAGCCTAATTTTGATGATTTTTCAAATATTCTAATCTGAGAAGAAGAAAAGTTAATTCAAATGGGCTTCATCAAGTCTTCCAAGCCACAAGCATTGGTGGCTAGTGAACCTAAGTTACAGAAAGAATCAATAAATCTTGAAAAGAATCAAATAAAAAAGAAAATAAGCCATAGAAAGAATATGAGTCCTCTCCCTCCAAAAGGGAATCATATAAGAAGGAGAATCCTTAATGTGATTATTACAATAAATTGGCGCATGATGAAGACAAATGTTACATAAAGAAAATTGATGAATTACAACATCAACTAAATAAGGTTCAATTGAACTCATCCAAAGAGGCTTCATCTTCTTCTTCATTATCATCAAAGTTTGAGAAAAAAAAGGGGAAAACACATTTGGTAGTTATAGATTATGAGTCAGGGAAATGGATCCTTGATTGTGGAGTTTCACATCATATGGATTCATCACAGAGTATGTTCTCTTCATAAGAGACTTGTTTATCACCACCCATTATGATGGCCAAAAACACATCTATGACTATTTATGGGAAAGGAACCATTGACATTGATGAAGGATCATTAAATGATGTCCTTTGTGTACCATTACTGTCTACCAATATCTTTTCTATCTATCAAATTACACATGGTGGAGCAAGAAAGAGTGTTGATTTCACACCTGATTTTGTGATTATTTGAGATTTGCATAGTAGAGATATAGTTGTATTTGGGGAGGTAGATTATCAATCTTGAGAGTATACCTTCTCACATTTTTCTCCTATTGTTCCCTCAACTGAGGTTCACACCTATGTGGACACTTTTTAGGAGATTTAGTATGGTAATTTTCATCTTGGTGTTCTTTCATCAATTAAGATTCTAGAGACATGTGTTGACATTCCATCTCATCTTTCATCCCTTGTTGCATCTATAGAATTTAGTGTTGCTACATCCATGTTTCTAGTTATTTAGTATAGATGGACATCCATAGTCTTCTAGATTTAGCCATTTGGGATGAGTACTTAAAAGGTATTGTAGGATTGTTTTGTGATTCCTATCTTGTAGACTTAGAGGACACTATTGATGATATTCATCTTCTTTTTGATGAAGATACACTATCTTATTTAGATGTTAAGGGGGAACCTTTAGACCCTATTTTTATTTACCCACATGATCATTACTCATAGTTTGACATGACTATGGTTACTATTGATCAACATTTGGAGGAGGCACCTTTATCTTTAGAGAAGACAACTTTGTCTTTAAATCATGTTTACATTAGTTTCCACTAGATCCTAGATTGTCACATTCTTTAATTTGGCATGTGGATCTTGATTATTTTTTGGCTTATTTTAGCATCGACATGGTGACACCTAAGCAAAATTCAAAGTCTTCATACATTTTGAGTTTTCTTCTTTCATATTCCTTTTGGGAATGGGAAGGCTTCTTGCACACATTCTTGGTCTTGTTTCTTCCTAGGGAGGGTAACATTATCTGGTGATCATGAATCATCTTTAGCATTCATTATCAGACATCTACCATTAGTGCAGGTGACTCTACATTAAGGGGGGATACTTTATCTCTCTTCTTGACCTCTCTTATGAGGGAGATTATTCATTGTATATATGTGTTAGAATTGGTAGGATATGATTCATGTTGACTCTAACTTTCCACACTTCTTGCATTTTCACTTTGAGGAGGAGTTTTTTCCCATGTGTTTTCCTCTTATACTCTAGTTGAGACTTATTTGTACATGGGTACCTAACACGGCCTAGTAGCTAGGACCCATCCATCATTGCATCCTTGCATTTGTCATCTTCTCCCTAAGTTTCACTTAAGGTGGGGTATTAGTGTGAATAGGGTTACTTTGTTATCTATTTATTTCCTATCATGTTCTCCACTTTATCTCTCTTCACACTAGATTAAGTTTACTTAGGGTATTTTTATATTTATCCCACATTGGTTGTGTTTTGAGTCTCTTAGGTTGAACATCCTATATATACCCACCTCTTGTTATCATATGAGCATCCATTTCTATTGTATTTCTTTGCATTCTCTTAAGCTGAATACAATTTATTTGACTCATATGTGATTTATGTTTGGTTTCTCTCATTCACTTGCATTCTTGGGTAGAAATCTTTCATGTATTAGATTCAATAAATAGATGAATAAATGAATTAAACAACACGTGAAATAATATATAGGAAGCCTATTATATAGGAACACAAGCAACACCCAAAAACAAGGAGGTGGGTGTAATCAAAATCATTAGGTAGCATAAAGAAGATAGGCCCATGAAACCTACCTACCAAAGTTGTTAAAACCACTATAACCATAATCATAGGAATATACCTTAGCAAATAGCCTAAGGTAACACAACAATATGCTAGTACTTTCAGTCTAGGGATGTGGTCTTTAATGAAACATTCAAGTATAAATAATAGTATTAGGATCAAAGAGAGGATTCTAGAAAAGAGTACATAGTGTTGGAGGAAATTACAGATGGTAAAGTGTCCAAGCAACTAGTTCATGCACCTATTCCATAGGAATCCCAAACTCCTTAGGTGAGAAGGTCTTCTAAGGTAAAAAAGGAAACTAAACATTTTTCTCCATCTCTTGATTATTTATTACTCATTGACAAAGGAGATCCGTAGTGATTTTAAGAATTAATGTAAGTAGATGTCAATAAGAAGTGGAAACAAACAATATATGAGGAGCATCAATCTCTCATAGAAAATTAGACTTGTGAATTGGTAAACCCACCTGAAGTTAAGAGAGTATTTAAAAACAAGTGAGTGTATAAAATGAAATAAGATGATGTAAAAAAGAGAAGGTACAAGTCCCAATTAGTGGTAAAGGGGTTTGCATAAAATAAAGGAATCGATTTTGATGAGATTTTTTCTCCAATGGTGAAGATGACTTCTATTAGGATTTCTCTTGGGATAGTGGTAGCAAAAGACTTGTAATTAAAGTAGCTTGATGTGAATACTTAATTCTTTCATGGTGATTTGGAGGAGGACTTATACATGGAATATCCATAGGGATAAGAGGTCATAGTGAAGGATAACTTGGTGTGTAAACTAAAGAAGAGCTTTTATGGTCTGAAACAATCTCTACAACACTGGTACAAGAAATTTGATATTTTTATGATGGAGTAGGGATACTGCACGTCTCATTTAGACAATTTTGTATATATCAATAAGTTTGATGATGGTAGTTTCATTATCCTATATCTTATGTTGATGACATGTTAGTTTCAGGTAAAAACATGTAGGAAATAAAGGTACTCAAGGAAAAACTTAGTAATTCCTTTACTATGAAGGATTTGAGGGCAGAAAAAAATTCTTGGTATGAGAACAAATCAGGATAGGAAGCAAAGAAAGTTAAATTTATCTTATAAATTATACATTAATAAGTTCTTGGAGAGGTTTAGTATGCAAGATACTAAATCATTTGGGAATCATTTGGCAAGCCATTTCAAGTTATGAAAGAAAAAGTGTCCCAAGATAGAGGGAGAGAGAATCTAGATGTCTAAG
Organism: Torreya grandis; assembly: GCA_037957365.1. Classification (NCBI taxonomy): domain Eukaryota; kingdom Viridiplantae; phylum Streptophyta; class Pinopsida; order Cupressales; family Taxaceae; genus Torreya; species Torreya grandis. Next base: position 2,458,993 of record JARHVA010000489.1, on the reverse strand, counting down.
TTACCTTACTCATTAGCAGTTGGCATCTTGATGTATACCATGGTTTACACTAGGCCATATATTATGCATGTAGTGGGAGTATTAAGTAGGTACATAAGTGATCTAGGTAGAGATCACTAGCAGATAGTGAAGTGGATCCTTCAGTACTTGAGATGGACATTAGGGTTAGTTTTAAGCTACATTGGAGTGGATACCACTTTGTGTGCTTATGTAGATTTGAACATGGCTATATATTTAGATAGAAGAGGAACAAATTCAGATATATATTTACTATTGGTGACATAGTGGTGAGTTATATTTCATGACTATAAAAACATAGGGCTTTGTTAACCACAAAGGTTGAGTCTGTTGTTTCCACAAAGGCAAGCAAAGAGATGATTTGGTTTCAATAGTTGTTTGAAGATTTGGGGCATAATCAAGGGCAAGAGAAGTTGTATAGTGATATTTAGAGTGGTATAAACCTATCAAATAACTCCACCTTTCACTCTAGTTTAAATCATAGACAATTGAGATACCATTTCATCAAGACAACTTTTGAGGAAGAGAAGATGAAGCTAGAGAAGATTCATATAAGTCATAATTTCATAGACATGATGAATAAAGTGGTCAAAAAGGAGAAATTGAATCTATGTTCAAATTTGGTTAGCCTTCATAGATGATAGTGAAGGGTTGAGAAGCCTTCTCAGAGGAAATCAGTTTTCCAAGTGGGAGATTATTATGTTGTGGAGCCTATTTTCAGATTACAATATATTTCAAATATTATACATTAAAATGTATTGTACATTCTTAAACATTTTAGGATCCACTTTTTTTGGAAGTATAGATATGTGATTTATCTATACTTATATATGTGTGGTGTCATCACCCATGATTAATGGGGAATGGTTATGGGTTGACTTGGCCCATGGTTTTGGTAACCTTTATTTGGTAAAACCACTATGTCGATTACCTATTGATGTGATTATATATAGATGGATATATAGTTGGTAAAAATATAGAAAGAACTAATTTTGAGAAGGTAAATAGAGTGTGTTAATTCAAGTGTGAATTTGAGAGTGTTTTTTTAGCATAGATCCAAACAATATTTGTGCATTGTAATTGTGAGAAGACTGATATGAGAGTGAACTATACTCTTTTTAGCTTCTAACAAGATCTGAGCAAGTGTTTATTGATGGATGTATCCCAAATTAGGTGAACCTTGTTAAATCATGTTTTCTTGTTGTGCATTTTAATTTATGTTCTTTATGTATCTCTATTCATATATTTTGTTATTACAATTCTATTAAATTATTTTGCATTAATTTATATTTTATTCCTAACAACTAGTATCAGAGGTTTAGGTTGTATTTGGTAAAGGGTTGAATCATAGGAAGCGTTATTATTTTAATTGAGAGTTATGGTTAATGATAGTAGAGCAAAGGTTAAAAATTTTAATGGGTAGAACTTTGGTCTATGGAATATGTAGATGGAGTTTTACCTATATCAAAAGGACTTCCATGCTCTATTGGGAGGAAAAGTAAAGAAACTAATGAGTATGTTAGATTAGGATTGGGAGCTACTAGATATGAAAGCATTTGGGGACATATGGTTATTCCTTACATCTTCAGTCACATTTAATATATCAAATTATAAGACCACACAAAATATCATGAATGCATTAGGGAAATTATATGAGAAACCCTCTACTTATAATAAAATATTTTTAACAAAAAAGTTATTTAATATGAATATGTATGAAAAAGGTTTATTGGGTAATCATTTGAATGAGTTTAATACATTTGTGAGTATGTTAAACTCTATAAAAATTGAATTTGATGATGAATTCAGGTCTCTACTTATTTTGTGTTCCTTACCAGAGAGTTAGAATAGCTTGGAAATGATTGTGAGTAATTTGGTCTCTAACAATGCCAAGTTGAAGTTTGAGTATATCATAGGAGTAATCCTTAGTGATCAAATATGACATAAAATATCTAGGGAGACTTCTAATTTAGGTGATGCTTTGTCAGTGGAGAGTAGAGGGAGAAAAAATTATAGAGGAAAAGGAAATTGTGGAAAGTCAAATGGTCATGGAAGGTCAAAATCGAAGAGTAGGATGACAGATGGCACTATGAAAAGATTGGGCATATGAAGAAAGATTGTTGGGATTTTCAAAACAAGAATAAAAATCAATAAAACACCAAGGAGGTGAATGTGGTAGTAGGTAATGTTTGTCAAGATGTACTAATTCTCTCTATTGACAATATTATTGAGTCTTGGCTTTTAGATTCAAGGGCTTCTTTTCATGATAAACCACATAGGCATTATTTTATTTATTATGTTTAAGGGGATTTTTGGACATGTTTATCTTGGTGATTATGAGCCTTATAACATATTAATAAAAGGATGTGTTCAGGTCAAGATGTAGAATAGAGGGACTGAAAGGATGAATAAGACTATCATGGAGCATGTTAGGAGTATGAGGTTGCATGTAGGACTACCCCTTTAGTTTAGGGTTGAATTATTAAACACAATTGTATATCTAATCAATAGAGTACATTCATCTTCCTTGGATGGAGAGATACATGAGGAGCTTGGTCTAGTAAGAATGTTGATTTTCTTTTCTTAGAGTATTTTTTTATGAAACTTTTATTCATATTGATAAAGATGATAAGACCAAGTTAGAGGATAAATCTTTAAAATGTATCTTTATTGCTTATGGTGAGGATGAATTTGGTTTCCAAATTTGGAGTCTTGAGGATAATAAAATCTTTCAGTCTAGGGATGTTGTTTTAATGAAAAATTCATGTATAAATAGCAGTTGTGAGATTAGAGAGAGGATTCCAAAAAGGGCTACACAGTGTTAGAGGACATTGTAGATGGTAAAGTGTCCAAGAAACTAGTTCAGGCACCTAATCCACATGAATCCCAAACTCCTAAGGTGAAATTTATTCTAGGGTGATAAGGGAACCTAAATGTATTTCTCCATATCTTAATTATTTGTTACTAACTAAAAATGAAAAATCTAGAGTGATTTGAAGAAGTAATACAAGTAGATGGCAGGAAGAAGTGGAAACAAGCAATGGATGAATATCATCAGTATCTCATGGAAAATCAGACTTGGAATTTTGTAAACCTACCTAAAGGTAAGATAATATTACAAAACAAGTGGGTATACAAGATTAAAGAGGATGATGGAGGAAAGAAAAGGTACAAGTCCTAATTGGTGGTAAATGGGTTTATACAGAATAAGGGGATTGATTTCAAGGATATTTTTTCTCTAGTGGTGAAGATTACTTCTATTAAGATTATTCTTGGGATATTTGAAGTGGAAGACTTACACTTAGAGAAGGTAGATATGAAGACTGCATTCCTTCATGGTGATTTTGAAGAGGACTTATACATGGAGCAACAATAGGGATATGAGGTCATAGGGAAGGAGAACTTGGTGTGTAAACTATAGAAGAGATTTTATGGCTTGAAATAAGCTCCATTATAGTGGTACAAGAAATTTGACAGTTTTATGATGAAAGAGGATAATCTAAGTGTCATTTAGACCATTGTGTATATATCAAGAAGTTTTATGATGGTAGTTACATTATCCTATGTCTATATATGGATGACATGTTGGTTTTAGGTAAGAACATGTAACAAATAAAGGTACTCAAGGAATAACTTAGTAATTCCTTTGCTATGAAGGATTTGAGGGCACAAAAAAAAATCCTTGGTATGAGAATAACTCAGAATAAGAAAGAATGAAAGATAAATTTATCTCATGAAGAGCACATTAATAAGGTCTTTAATAAGTTTAGTATGTAGGATGCTAAACTAGTTAGGACTCCTTTAGCAAGCCACTTCAATTTATCAAAAGAACATTGTCACAAGACAGAGGAGGAGAGAATCCATATGTCTAGGGTACCTTACTCATCAGCAATTGGCAACTTGATATATTCCATGGTGTGTACCAGGACATATATTTCCCATCTAATGGGAGAAATAAGTAGGTACATAAGTGTTCTAGGTATAAAGCATTGGCATGTAATGAAGTGGATCCTTAGGTACTTGAGAGAGAACATGGGGATAGTTTTAAGTTATGGTATATTTGACACTACTTTCCATTCTTATGTATATTTAGACATGGCTAGAGATTTAGACATTAGGAGGAACATGATAGGATATATATTTACTGTATATAACACAATGACAAACTAGATTTTATGACTATATAAACTTGTGGCTTTATCAATAGTAGAGGCTAACTATGTTGCTTCCATAGAGGCAATCAAAGGTATGATTTGGTTACAATAGTTACTTGAAGATTTGGGGCATAAGCAAGAGAAATGGAAGCTATATAGTGAAATTCAGAGTGTTTTACACCTAAAAAATAACTTTGCATTCCACTATAGGATAAAGCATATGTAGTTGAGGTGCCATTTCATCAAGATATCTTTGGAGGAAGATAAGTTAAAGATGGAGAAGATTCATAGTAAGTAGAATCCTAAAGAAATGATGACCAAGGTAGTCACAAGGGAGAAACTAAAGATATGCTAAGGTTTGGTTAGCCATTATAGATGATAGTGAAAGGTTTAAAATCCTACTCAGAGGAAATTAGTTTCTAAGTGGGAGATTGTTATGTTGTGGATCCTATTTCCACATTACAATGTATTTCAAATATTGTATATTAAAATGTACTATACACTCTTAAAAAATTTAGGATCCCCATTTTTTTGGGAGTATAGATATGTGGTTTATCTGTACTTGTATATGTGTTGTGTCATCACCCATGATTAAGGGGCAACCATTATGGGTTAACTTGGCCAACAGTTTTAGTACCCATTGTTTTTTAAAACTACTATGTCGATTACCTATAGATGTAATTATATATAGATGAACATATAATAGGTAAAATATATAGGAAGAATTGAGTTTGATAAGGTGAATAGAGTATGTGAATTTGAGAGAGTTTGTTGAGTGCATCTTCAAAGAATATTTGTGCATTGAAATTATGACAAGACAACTATGAGAGTAGATTTTACTCTTATTAGATTGTAATAATATCTGAGCAAGTCTTTCATGGTGGATGTATCCCACATTGGGTAAACCATGTTAAATTATGTCTTCTTATTGTGCTTTTTAATTGATATATTTTATATATCTTTATTAATAGCTTTTATAATTATGATTATGAGAAATTTTCTTGTATTAATTTATATATTAATTCCTAATAGAGTGCAAAAAATTGTAATAATCTTATAGCACTTGAGGAACAAAAGGTAAAAATACAAAACAAACAAAAATATAAAAATAAACAAACAAATAGATATAAATGAACAAAATAAATAAAAACAAATAAAACAAAACAAAACACCAATAAACCCAAACAAACAAACACACAAATAAATGACTTGAAAAAAAAATCAAAACAACTAAACAATCCAAATCAAAGAAAAATGTAGTAAACAAATTAATCTAAACACACAAAAATAAATAAATGAAGTTAAATAAATAAAAATACACAAATAATGGTTAATCACAATATTAGTGCAAATTAAAAAAAAATTGTGCATGTATCTATAATAGAGGTCTTACTCTTGGTGATGGGGTGAGCAATAAGCTAGGTAGTAGCAACACAAGTAAAATGACATGAGAATAAAAAACCAACAGATTTCCATAGGCTATATGGAGACAACAACACAAACAAGATGGCAAACATTTTCCCTAGGTAATAAGAGACAACAAAACACATGAAATAAATAAAATGAGGGGTGAATAAAAGATTTGGAAGGGGTAGCTAAGCTAAATCTAGATGCACTAGGAAAGTGAATGATACCTACATAGTGCCATGGACACAAGATCTAATGTTAAATTCAATCCAAATGTAATTATCCTAGGATATGGAATAAAAGAAAATAGATGATAATAAAACATGATTAATGTGTAGAGTAAAAATGGGAATGATCCTAGGATATGGAACAAAAGAAAATAGATGATAATAAAACATGATTAATGTGTAGAGTAAAAATGGGAATGATCTCTTAAAATAGCAAGTGCATGAAAAAAGAAGGGATGAAATTCCAAAATCGTGGAAACAGAAACACAAATAAATCATAAAATCACACTAAAACGTAAGAGATGAGCATCCATAAATGAACTGAATTAGTAATTCATAGTTCTACTACATATAAGTCTTGAAATGGGAATGATCTTTCAAAAAAATGAGAGTGTAGGTAATGGTTTCTCATAAAATGACAAGAGCATAAGAAAAATTAGGTGGTCATTAGTGTACCAAAGTCAAATCCACAATGATCATAACTTTAACTCATAAAACTATGAGAGTGTATGGCTAAGGCCAATAAATATGGAGAAACTAAATGATAAGTGGTTACCCATGAAATAATTAGGGTTCCCAAGATCCTTAAGGCAAAGAAGTGGTAGAAAAAGAAAGAGAAGGTGCAACCAAGCTAACTAGGGATACCCCATGTATCTAAGTGTTGCCTACATAGTTTGTACAGACCTTAGACCAATATAGTTGTCCTAAAAATGGGAGGAAAAATACTAAGGTGGTATAAAAATAAAATGAATAGATAAAATTTCCCATCCCATAAATTTTTGATGGCTTTATAACTTGCATGTAAATTCTAAGACAATTTTCATGATTTTGTGATATTTTTACATTTTCTATGTCTTTTACAAATGTTTAGGGGTTTTGAAACTACTAAAGTTTTTTTTGGAATTTTCAAGGCATCTCAAATTGATCAATATTTATGAGACAAATAATGGTCGAATGAAAAAAAATGATAAGATCATGTCTTAGGTTGCTCACAAAATGGTGAGAGCATGACAAACTTAAATTTCTCTTAAAATGATGAGAGAGTGGTAAGGGGTGACTGAGATGACCTCAACATGAATTGAGCATCATATACATAGTCTACAATACCAAAAATCACTATAGTTTCACCTTAAATGATGAAGGTGGTAACTTACTTCCAATGTTTTGGTGTTTTCGATATCTCAACTCAATAGATAATTATAAGATATAACATGGTTCAACTTTCAAAATGATAAGAGGGTGGCTTAGTGGTGATTGAACTGACCTTAATGTGAATCAAGAATTTTATATATAATCCCATATGACCTCAATTAACTCTAGTTTTTCCTTCACAAAAGGCATCTAACTAAGTACCAATAAGTTCTATTAAAGGCAAATGGCAAGGCAAAAAGTAATATTAATGGAAATGTGATTTGACAATGTATGGTAAAGGTGTTGTTCCTAATTTTTCCATGGGTGGTTGTAATTAGAAAACAATGGTGGAGGGTTAATAGTAATAATTTTCCATTAGGAGGTTATAATTATTATCAAAAGGTGAAAACATAATAAATTATGGATGTAATTTCCAGGACCACTGTCATATTGATTTCATATACTACCATTCGAACATGTAATTCTAAAAAAATTGCTAAAACTTAATCTGTCTTTGACCACTAAACATCCCTGAAGTACAAATGAATTAAAATCAAATCCAAACATGATAGGAAAGGTTAGGTAAAAAACTAGTTGGAAAAGTGTTAATGGTATGGTATAATGGTAAGGGGTATAGTAAAAAGAATATATATAATGTGTCATAACTTAGATGATCCTTGTAGACAATAATCTAAATCACTCAAGTGTAAAAAAATTTGAGGTGTATTATGTTCATTGGTTCATCAAGTTCATCTCCATCTAGTGTAACAAGCTCATATGATACAAAACTATAGTTGGAAAAAATTATATAGGGCCCTAACCAATTTGGTTGGAACTTTTTTCTTGGAGTCGACATTGACATTCTTCTGATTCTCTTTTAGTAGTTGGTCACCAAGATAAAAATCACAATGCTTAATGTACCTATTTTATTGGTTTTTTAATCAATTATGATAAGCCTAAATATTAATTTATGGTAGCAAGCATTTACCATCAAGTAGGTCTAGCTCTTGCAAGTGAGCCACTCTATAATCTTCCTCATTAATGATGTACTGTAACAAAATTTTGATAGAAGGTAACTCAACCTCAATGAGAAGTATGGCTTCAATTCCATATAAAATTGAATAGCATATGGATCTTGTTGGAGTATGGTATGTGGTACACTATGCCCAGAGGGCATTAAATAGATACAAGTGATAATTATAACCAATTCCATTGACAATATTCTTTAGAATATTGACAATTATTTTATTAGAAGCCTAAAATTGGATGTTGCCTTGAAGATAATAAATGGTAGAGCAATGTTGTGTGATGTGGTATTGAGAACAAAGTGTTTTCACATCTTCTTTATTGATTGATCCTCCATTATTAGATATAATGCCAGAATGGATGCCATAGAAGCAAATGAGATTGTTGAATATGAACTTGAAGTATTATTACTAGTGATGTAAGTGAGGGAATGGATTTCACCCACATGGTTGGTATATTCAATTTTAAATCACTTAATAGCATGATCAATTATTCCAAAAAACCCTATAGAGATGATTTGGAAAGTCGATACTTGAGTGGATATACTTTTGTGATAACAATGGTCTTGTTGTTCGACATACAATGATGCAATTTTTGGACTATAAAAACCATTTATAAATAGGCCTTTTCAATCATAATATATTTATGTTTATACACAACCAATATTTAGATTAGATAATATATGGAATTGTTATCATAGGTTCATCAAAACATGCTAAGGATGCAGATAGCTAGGTTTTACTCAATTGTGCATGATAGTGCAGAGAATTCATATTCATCAAGGAAAATAGAAGCATTATAGAGATGAATTATTGTGTGTTTGATAGGAATTAGGATTAACAAATAGTTAATTAATGTTTAAAAAATATTCAGATCAATTTAGATAGGATTAAGCCAAACATTAAATATGATTATGTTCATAAGGAACAAAATAAAAAATACAATGGGTAACCGTAACTAAATAGTTTAAATTGATCTCAACAAAAGGGTATCCTTATACATACATACATAGACGTATATGTATAAACAT
>JARHVA010000489.1:2365000-2447500 GCA_037957365.1 Torreya grandis | reverse complement strand
TTATATCTTCCTCTACCTACTAGTGTCCATGCTTTGAAGCTTCCATTTCTTCTTCTTCTTCTTCTTCTTCCTCTTCTTCCTCTTCTTCTTCTTCTTCTTCTTCTTCTTCTTCTTCTTCTTCTTCTTCTTCTTCTTCTTCTTCTTCTTTGAATGTGATTGTTTGCATCCTTATTTGTGAATGGTTTTTGATGAGCAACTTTAGCCTGAACCATGTCCATTGTGACAAAGAATGGGAGTAGTTAAAAGGGTGATCATAATAGTGTATGTATGTTGATGAAGACACCTCATAAAATGAAGGGAATAGATGCATACTAACCTATGTATGGCATGAAATCAAGTGACACTTTGGGATGTGTGGAAATGAGATCCAAACACTCCTCCCACCAAGATTTAAACTTGACCTCATGTGTTATGGCTCCATGAACTTGCATCCATATTATATTTTAGAATTGCTACACTAGCTAGTAATCCATGTTTGGGTGCACTTCTCCCTCTTGGTATATCTATTATGTGAAGTAGAGAAAGAAGATGAGTAATTTATATTTCACACCTACCTTATAAAGGTGTGAAACTTCTCAATGTTCATGAGTAACTCCTAGATAAAGTGCTCTGGCTAGTTGAATTATTCATTTCTATCGATCATCCCATGGGTTATGTCCATGACTCCCTTTAGTATTTTCTTGGTGGACTTGGTCATCTACTAGAATCTGCTTGTAATTCACTCCATAAAAATGTGCATGAGATCATATACAATTTCATTAATGGGAATCCATTGGTTTCTTCACACATAAATCCCAAGTTTAATACAAAATGGAAGGCATTTTTGTCTTGTATGGAACCAAAGAATCTCCATGTGAAGGCATGCCCAAAGCTCCGGTCATGGCTTGTGTATTGATTATAATAGTCACATCTAGGACCAAATATATTATACAATCATTGTATCAATTGAGTAATACTTTGATAATCTCTCCCAATTCATCAAAGGTAGTCAATCGTAGTAGTTTCTCAACACCTATATTCTAGAAATGGTGGGGAGATACAAGAGTGAGTGGTTGCAAAGCATCAACATGATCTAGTTGAAATAGCTTTTACTCATCTTGGTAGATTTAGCTTAATGGTTATTGATCATTGAAATTGGTTTGTCTAAGCACTATGTTAACACCCATGGCCTCTTTTTGAGCATCTATGAGAGTTTTAATGAGCTACAAAGTATCCATAATTATTTGAAGTGATGGATTTAGAATACTATCTATTTTCTATGCAATGAAAGTAGTATGAGTCTTAACAATTGTAGTTCAATATAAATATGCATAAGTATGAAATGTTGACTTTGTATTTGAACTTGGGTTTTATAGAACTCATGCCTACTGGATTCCATATCAATGCCATGCTTATTTGTCCACTCATCTTAAATGAAATGGTTAATGTTGTAAATCTGATATAATATGTCAATTAAGATAGTTATTTGTTGCCACATGTGGAGAGTTATAGTGTTGCATTCTTTGGTGTCGATATAGGGGTGTGAAAAAATGATTTTCATGGGCCACTAGTTTGTTAAAGATTTTTGTTCATAAAAGCTTGGATCATGTATTTAATTCTAGTGGATGACAATTATATGGTGGAGATCTTGTTGATGGGATGTTGTCATACATTTTTTGGACTTAATTTATTTCATTCACTCCTCTTTGACTTTCCTAGTGACACACATGGATCTTCTTGTGCATGGATGGCATATGTTATGTTGTTATCTTGATTCTCAAATATTGTTGAAGAGACCATCTAAAAACACATATAAATAGAAAATAAACACAATAAAAACATATAAAATTTGGGAAATACTAATCTACTTGGTGTTACTAAACACCCACTCACTTTGCATAATGAGATCAATCAACTATTATCAGTAGGGCTTAAGCCTATAACCATTTAATCACCCTGGTAACATGATTCCCTGAAGATATCTTAAAACCATGGTTCCTTGCTATGTTAGGTCATTGATAACATAGGGACCTTTACATCGAATTTTTAACTTACCCAAAAATGATCTCAAATTACTATCATATAGTAATACTAGTTGATTTTTATGAAATTATTTTCAGCACATATTCCTATCATGACATGATTTCTTGGGATATTTTTGTACTTCCTATGTTCATGCTTTTCTCCACCTAAACTTGTCCATCCTATTTAGTTCTAAGAGATTGTTAGTGAGAGGATCATGATCTCCTAACATCATGATCAAGGAAATGTACAAGTTAGGTACTAAGTACTCAATTGGCATAACTATTTCAAGACCATACATTAACTAAAAAGGTATAAAATTTGTAGATCACTTATAATTCATATGATATGCCCACATAATTTTAATAATTCAATCTTCCTAGTCATCCCTCTGGCCATCACAAATCTTTGTTAGCATTTTACCCAACACATTGTTGGAAGCTTTAGCTTGGCCATTAGCTTGTGGATGATACACAATGCTTTTGTAATGAGAAATCAGAAATTCCTTAGTTCGAGCCTTGATAGTGTTATTCAACAAGTGTGTTCTTATATCACTGACTAAATTTATAGTGCATCTAAATATTGTAAAGATGTTTTCATAGAGAAATTTCACTTCATCCTTTGCATCCTAGCTAGGTGTTGTAGTAGGTTCAACCCACTTAGTAAATTAGTCCATCATAGTGATAATATATCTTGATTGAATGCACTTTCTTGGTGGATTAATAGGTCTAAAAAAGTCAATGCCCCATTATTCAAATTGATGCTCAGCTAATAGAGGCTGCAAAGGCATTTAATATTTTTATAGCAATTTATCCATGTGTTGATAGAAATCACAGTGTTGTGAAACTCTATGTGTATCCTAGAACAAATTTGGCCACCATAACCCACTATGTAGTAACTTTTTGGTCATAGTTTCTCCCACAAAATGTCCTCCTATGATTCCTTTATGTGCCTCCTATAAAATTTGAGGTCATTTATGTTCTAGAATAACCCTTTGCAAAAGGTTTTCCTTTCCTAAGTGATATAGAAGCATTTTAATAATGGTATATGATAGGGATTTAGTAAAAAAATACTTCTTATCATGCTCTTGATAGTATGCAGGGAACTCTCCTTGTTTAAAGAAGTTGGCAATGGCTTCAAAAAATTTAGGAATCACAAAAACAAAGAAGAGGTGAGCATCAGGAGAGACTTAGTGTAATTTTCCCATCTATTCACCATTATGAATTTGGCTAAGATGGTCTAGTCCCACATTATCTCTTCCTCACTTTACATTAATGTGTATTTGAAACTCTTGGAACAATAGCAACCATCGAGAGATTCATCCTCCTAGTTTTGGTTTGTTGTCAAGGTATTGTAGGGCTTGATGATTAGTGAAGACTTTGAATGGAATCATAAGTAGATAATATTGTAATTTATGTAGTGTAAATATGATGGCTAATTTTATTACTTAGTGGTTGTGTAGTTTTGCTCTGCATTAAACAGTTTCCTATTAGTAAAATTAGTAAGATAGTCAAGTTCATACTCTCCTAGTTGTACAAGCTTAACACAAACTATGATACTTGAAACATCCACATGTACATTAAAGGTCTTCCTCCAGTCTAGAAAAACAAGTATGGGCATAGTATCTAATCTTTATTTGAGCTTGATGAAGGATACTGACACTCTGAATTCCAAACAAACTCTTCATTTTTTCATTGTAAAGATTTTAATGGAGATGAAATAGTTGCATATCCTTTTATAAACTTATGATACTAGCATGTATGTTGTAGAAAAGATCATACTTCGATGGAGCTGATGGATGGAGGCATGCTCAAGAAAAGTGTAATTTTTGCCTGATCTACCAGAATGCCTTTGTTGCATACTACATGTCCTAGAAAGCCACCAAAAGGTGTAAAGAATAGCCATGTATTTCAAATTTAAGGCAATTCAAAAACCTCTACATCATTCCAATATTAGACATATCTTAGATAAATGTTCTTTGAATAAGGAAAAGACTACTCAATCATCAAGGTAAAATTTGAGGAAGTCATGAATTAAATCCTTGAATATAGTAACCACTACTTGAGATAACATTGTCGGTGCATTATTAAGGCTAAAAGGCATGACCATGTATGAAAAAGAACCCTATTCCATTACAAAAGTCATTTTGTCTCTATATTTTTCTATGATTAGTATTTAATGATATCCAATGAAACCATTCATGAATGAATAGATTTTATGTCCTATGATAGATTCCAAAACTTCATCTATGAATGGAATTCAAAATGGATCATTTACATAAGCATCATTCAAAATACGATACTCCCCACATACTCATATTTCTATTAATTTTTTGGGATGGACTACCATGGGACTTACCCAATCTACCTTTTCTACTAGATAGATTATTCATGTGTCTTGCATTATATCCAATTCAACCTTTACTTTGAGCTTCATGTTTGGATTAAATTTGTATTGCCACTTATTTGTAGGTCGTACACACTCTTTTAGTTCAATATTCATCTCACCAAGAGATGGGTCAACTTTGCAGACCTCTAATAATTTAGTGGCAAAGACATCTTGATAATCTCTTAGAAGTTGTAGAGCTTTCAAAATTTTATCTTCTATCTAATAGTCACTTATGTTTGCCAATTTTGAAACCTCCTCAGTTTCCATGTTTGCAACATGAGTTTTCATGCTCTGATAGTAAATCATGTGTTTTTATTCATCAATAGATTCATGTATCCTTTGTTTCCCATCCTATTTGGGAATTTGGATGATGTGCATCTTGTTTGCTTTAGTAAGTTTTGTGACAATGTCTTTTAGTGGTTTTATAGGTCTATCAAGTTCAAATAAATTATTCAAATCTAGGTCACCATCAAAATCAGAATTCTCAATATCTTCTACTCCATATTATAATCAATGACATGGTTGCATTAGGGATTTCTCTTCTTTCTCTGTATATTTGTATCTTTATAGTGTTGAATTAATATCAAAGGTTGTGTTCTTCTATGCAGTGGATTCCATTGTGGTGCTTAAGTCTTCTACGCACCCATGGCATAAGAAGTGTTTGATTTTATCTAATACATTGTGAACTAGAGGATTTACATCCTCAAAAACAAATATTTGAATAAAATCACTTTGTATTTGTGCCCAATTGTTGGTCTTCCTTCTATGATCTTGATGCATGTATCATGCTACTAGTAATGGAGTAAGTGTATAGTGAAAAATGTGAACCCAGTACTTTGGTGTCATATGGTCCTTAGTCTAGACTTCAACATATTCATGAATATGAATTTTAGGACACTCACCTTCTTAAAATAATGGATAATTATTTCAGATGAACTATGTTAACTAGAATCTATTGATCATGAGCTCATAGGCATCATCTTACTCGTGCTGGTCATTTCAATGAATTACCCACCATGTCACAAAAACCCCCTTCAAAGCATAATTTAGAACACTAAACCATTGGTTGATGGTAGTTATATGAATTTTTAGGCATAGATTGAATTCATTAATGTCCTTAGTGGCATAATACATAGGAGGTTGTCACTCATGCACAAAGGCCATTCAGATTAGTCTGAGTTCATGATCACCTCAGGTCTAGTTGAGGAGATGTGTATTTGAGTCTCCACTAATAGATGTTGCCATGGAAAATTACCTTATCTATTCATCTCTATGTAGTCTTGCTTGTTATCATCAGCCTAATAGAGGAAGTCAACTTTTGATGATAAATTAGTTTACCAATAGCTACATAACTAATGGTTTGGACCTCCATTGGTCTAATGTTATCGATCATTAAGTGAGTAGTGATTATACCTAAGGTCTTGTATGATCATAGATAAATTTTCATTCAATTGTGCACAAAGCTTTGGATTATCCTCAAAGTTCACCTTCATCCAACTAGTTTCTTGTGCATCATATGGAAAATCTAGTTCATCTTAAATTATGTATATCTTATGTGCACTATTTAGGGTAATGATAATAAATTTATCTCCTTGGTGTTCTTCTAAGTAAATATACACCATATTGATAGTCATCTTACCATCATATGCCCATTTTTTACCTATAAGCATAGGGTAATGTGTTGTTGTGGTCTTCCTATCGATGACTTCAAAGTTACCTCGTAGTGTCAATTATATAAATTTAACCTGTACATATTCTAATCTACTAATAGGCTCAACCCTTCCATAATCATCTAAGCTCAAAGTTACTAGGCTATAACTTAGAACTAGTCATTCAATGGCTTCCTATGTAAACCTAGGAATCATAGTGACTATACTACAAAAATCAAAGACAATATTTGGAATCTCATAACCAACAACCTCTATGTCAATGCATGCATCAACATCCTAGAGATTCTTCATTTTGAAATACCATACCAACTTTTCCATATTCTATTATCTGCATTTCCCATGCTCCAATAGATTATATAGTAGGTTTGTGATGTTATACAAGGTGTCTTCATTGTGTACCATGATTAAAAGTTTTAAAAGATCTGTGAGTGTAGTGATGACTCCATCTTGATGTATAATACACATGATTTAGCCATACATTTGTGAATTTATTATTGTACATGTCCTTTAGTTGTGTCTTGATTTTGGATGTTTATCAACATTTGTGCAGCTTCATACATTAAGAACTTTTTTATAGCTAAATTTGTGTATTTATCCTATTTAGCTTTTTAGATTCCTTGATCCTGAAACATCTCAGGTGGAGGAAACCCTTTATCTACATGTTATTATCTTGTAAAAACATTCAATAATGCATTTTATTTAGTCTACACACCATATTTACATTTAATATAGCCTTGTCCTTTCCTTATTTCTCTAAGATGGGATAATCTTCTATGTCATGTTGATCATAGATTTTGTAGTATGTTTAGTATGACCAGTGTTGAGGATTCATCAAGAAAATTCATTTTACATGATTGTATTCTCTACATAGGTAGTATTTCAGAGGTGACCATTGATATTTATTCCCTTTGCCTCCTTTGTATCCTCCTTTGTATCCACCTCAAGCTCCTCCTATGTTGGACTAATATCGACCTCTATATGCTCCTTGTTACTATGCAGTGTTCCAAGGTTGATGTTGTTGGTTATTATCTATAACTTTGAATAATTATTGCATAGTTGGAGGGGTCTAACTCTTTTTTTGTTGTTGCATTATGGCTAGGCTCCAAGGAGCTACTTACTAGTACTGCAGAGATGGAGGTGTGCAACTCAGTGATGGAGAAGTTTATCAAGCCAGACTTGGAGGCTAATATTGTGGTGAAATAGGAATCCATTAAGGACCTATTTGGGTCACGTAATCTTTATCAACCTTTGAGCCTAGGATTTCTAGCTTTACTGAGGACATTTGTTGCATAGTGATGGTAAATATGTTCTTAGTGATGCCTTCCTTGAGCTCTTATAAAGCTCTATAGTCATTTTCATCATGGTTGTTTTATTTAAAAAATATTAAATACAAATTATGTGGGATTTAAAAAATTATTTCAAAAGGTGGCACTATATTGTAGCATGCCCCACTACTCGATAAAGTTCACAAAATTATGTATTGACTTAAATACAATCATTTCTATGATATCCTTCTTTTTCACATTCCATACACCATATATTCAATTTAGTCTTATCTGCCTCATGATATTTCTTCATTATTTTCATGAAAGCCTTTAATGTATTTTCAATCTTGGAATTATCAATAGGGGCTTTTCCATAATCCTCAATATACTCTACCCATAAGGCAGTCACTCTGGCATCTACTTTTGTAGCATATTAAGTTTACACAGTGGCAAACCTGATCTCAAAATGTAGTCATTAAATGAACCATGCAACTTTGTCTCTATCTATTAAATAAAATTCTACCTTATTTATTACATCAAAGAATCTATGGTCATAGTCGTAGGTCAATTCTCTAGACTTTTGTCTTATCTCCTTAAGGTCCTTTATACTCTAACTAGTGTATTTTATTTATCTTGAATTCTATGATAAGAAAATCTTCAATGTATCTTAGACTTTCCTATTGAACATATCTTCAATATATGAATTCAATTTCTCTTCCATCTAGTGCTCTTACTAACTCACACTTTTTGAAAGCTTTATTAGTTATGCCCTTAGCTTGCCATCTAATCTTGAAAGTTAGTAGCTACTGTTCAGGATTTATAGACCCATAATAGATGGCTATGTTTATGAATCCTATTTGATGAACCATCATGTTGACTATATGGATGTAATTACTATGCTTATATTATTAGAGGAGGATGGGTTCTGAGTGATCTTGCCTACATACTACTCTATACACTAGGAGAATTATTGTGTGCTCTTTGTTTGTCTCTACTTCTTTATTTTTGTTGTCTAATTTCAACTAATCCTATGGCCTTCAAAGCCTTTCCAATTTATCTTGTATGAATTTTAGTATCCCAATGGTTCACATGTTTTAAAAATAGACCTTCCCAACTATTACCATATTGTCTACCTAGCTCAAAACATTAACTATAATATAAAATATAGGGTTGCGAGGATGAGTTATCTTTCGGTGAATAGTTATTTCATGTGGCATATTCTTCCACTATTCTTGATCCTATGTTTAACCTATGACTATGTTTTATTTATTTACATAATCCTATTTCTTCTAAGAATACCCTTTCTTGTAGCTTTGCACTACATCTATCATCTGTCTATTCTACTTCTAAACTATTCTTGTCTTCTTCTTCACACATCTCATCTTCATCTCATTATTTGTACTCTTGCTCTATCTTCCAGTATTCATCATCCTCTTTCTTCATTATTAATTTGTCCTCTCATTCATCACATATTTTCACTCATTCATATTCTAATCTACTACTACTCTTACATATACTCATAGCTACCTGGTTATTCTTCCTTTTATTCCATCTCTTTTGTTATCATAGTTCCCATTCTGAATACAAACTTTTTTTCTAACTCTTCTTACCTCATGTATCCATTCTAGGTTAAGGTTAAAACCTTACCTACTCATCCATCTATCATTCACCATCATGTCAAACACATCCCCATATGCCCAAAGTGACAACTCCATATTGGGTGGTGTAGGCACCATGTCCTTATCTACAACCCATATATTTATCATGAGAGGTAATCATAGAAAAAAAATTCTTTAATTCATTGAACAAAATGGTCTTGCATAGCTTTGAATGCTATATATCCTTGTAATATAAATTGATAATATATCTATCTATGGTGGTATAAACATAGTAGTTTATTGCTCTCATCTAGTTGATTTTTAGTTTCAGCAGCTGGTTTATCCTCTCTTTAGTCCATGTAATTATTTAGTTTGTTTTGGGATTGAATCAATAGTATTCCAATCTTGTCAGCCAATTATTTATCAGTAAGGTAATTTGCAAATAAAAATTTCATATTTTTCTCTATAGATGTGCTCCCAAATAATTTCACTTGTGGTAAGACCAGTCCTTTTAGATTTTTCTTGTGAAAATTTCCATATTTTTTGGCCTAACCATGTTTCAATGTCTCACTACCCTAGTAACCATCTTAGCATAGTTTACTCTAGAAGGAGTGTCTCCATGCTCATCACACCATTGTTAACAGAGGTTCCTAATATATCAGAACATGCTAAGGATGAGGATAGCTAGGTTTTAATCAATTACATAGTATAGTGTAAAGAATTCATATTCATTAAGGAAAATAAAAGCATGACAAATATGAATTATTGTGTGTTTAATAATATCTAGGATTAACCAATAATTCATTAATGTTTTTAGAGTATTTAGATCAATTTAAATAGGATTAAGCCAAAAATTAAACATGATAATTTTCACAAGGAATAAAATAAGAAATATATCAGGTAACCATAACCAAATAGTCTATATTGATCTCAACAAAAGGCTCTCCTTCTTCATACAATAATACATATATATAGTCATTTTAAAGTCTCTGGTTGTTCACATTATTCTCATAATTTAGTGCCAAAAGAGGATAATTTTTACCTTCTATCATTTTACAATTTGTGGAGGATAAGATAAAATACATATAGCTAACAATTGAATACATAATGCATGAATATTCAAAGAATATCCCATACAACTTTACTATCTTTTTCTTCTCCCAATAGGAATCTTATTTTATCTATTCATCATGTTATCCCAAAAGTGCCCCTAGAGCATTTTTTGTTCCTCATAGGTAAAGAAGTAATGGCTTGTTTGGCATTGGTGGAAAAAAAATAGGTACATTGGCAAGATATTATTTAAACTGATCGAATGGTTTTTGAAACTTTTCATGCCAAGAGAATAGATCACCTTTATTCAATAATTGTATAAATAGATCGCATTTATCAGCTAATGGTGATATGAAATATCTAATAGATTGAATCTTTCCTTACAAACTATGGAGCTGCTTCAATATAGATGGTCTTGGTATTTTTGTAATTTCACAAACTTTATGAGAGATAATGAAACCTAATATTTTACCAAAAGTGACACTAAATACACATTTCTTCAAATTAATCTTGGCATTTTACTCACAAAGTCTCTTAAATATTCTTTATATCATGACTGGGTGATGGGCAGAGGTCTTTAATTTATACAAAATATCATTGACATAGTCCTCAATAATGGCATGCATCATGTTATGAAAAATCACTACCATATCTCTTTTGTAAGTGGATCCAACATTCTTAAATGGCAATGACACTGCTTGATAACAAAACATAAAACATAAATATCAAAATCAAATATATGGAGGAATTATTCCTTAAATATAGAATTTGTGAATTCTTTAATTTTGATTTAATCCAAAACCATTTCATATTTCACAATATATGTGTTGTTTATAAAATATATTTTATTATTTTATAAAATAACTTTAAAGGAGAAAAACAAAGAATTGTTGGAATATGAAACTACTTATACAAGTGCACTAGCCTCATGTTAAAACACTAGCCTAGTCGGTATCAGAGCATAATTATTGATACATATTTGGATGTTATTTTAGTTAATGCATAAATATGGTATAACCCATACAAAATTTGCATGTTCTCAAAATTTCACCATATCCTTGTATTATATGCTATCTAACAAAATATATGTTTTTTGTATGTAGATAATTTTTTTTTCCTTTTTTATTTTTTGTAAAGAGCTTTAGATGGTTTGGATATTTTATGTACTTGGTTTGACATCAATCCATATCTTGTGCAATATACTTATTACATTTGGTGTGGAAAAAAAAATAAAAAAATAATGGTTTATAATTTAGAGATTCAATTACATTTATGATAATTGCTTCTTTGTAGACAATGACATGTATGGTGAAAAAAAAAATTGTTGATTATTTTTGCATCTAAAAATTATCTTCTTTTTCTCACTTTCTTTTCTTCTAACTATATCTACTCATAGCTTACTCCTATTTTTTTCTATCTTAATTTTTTACAAATATTCAAAAAAAAACATAACATCCATCAATTGTTTTATCTATTGGCTGAATTTTCACATGCCGAGTAAGACATCTATAACTCATTAATATTTTATTGCTTAAATTATATTAATTTTTGCCTAAAAATAAAATACAAAATAAAATATAAAACTATTTACTTTTATCTTCAGCATCCACATACCATGCCATTCACAATTGTACACACACACACACATCTTTTGTAATAAACGCATACATACTAATTTTAATTTTTGGGGTTTTTTAAACTTTTTTGAAAATTTTATTTAACATAGATTTGAATCATTCTACAACTACTTATTTCCATGTCTATAGTCTTATTCATAGTTACAATGGTAAGGCATTCAATAATACTTTCCTCTTTTTTGACAAGAAATGCATATATACTAAGTTTATTTATTTTTTATTTTTTTAACAACCCATATTCATCATAGATTTCAACTTAGCCTACAACTGATTACTACCATATCCATGGTCTTCCACTTTGTTTTAAAGGCAAGGCATTCAAAAAAACCTCTCTCTATTTTACCCCTATTTTAAAGATAAAATATTTTTATTTTTATTTTTAGCTTGAATCAGTCAAAAAAATAAAGAAAAAGATTTACTTTGTAGTTTTGTAGCAAATAAACCATCATTCTGTTAGTTTATGTCTACAAAATTTTATAAAATAACACTTCTAATTCTATTTTTTATTATAAAAACTATACATTACTACCAAATAGAGAATACAAGGTCCATTTGTGCTTGAAATAGAATTAGTGTAAGGTTTATGAGCTAGTATAAATGCATACAATTTTACAAATACACCCATCTATTAAGCTAAATTAGATGAAGAATATTCATCAACAGGTATTTGATATGGATTATCTGAATCATCTAAACTATCATCATATCCTAGAGATTTCAAAGAGGAGGGAGAAGTGTTTTTTGTAGATTTTAATGGACCCTCTTGAAAGTGTACACTCCTCTTAATGAATAACTCATGTGTGGTAGGATGAAGAAGCCGATATCCCTTAACACCTTCTGCATACCCAACAAATATATAAGTCCTACTCTAAAGTTCCATGGCCTTATCTTTCTTCTTAGAAATGTGGGCCATAGCTAGAGATCAAAATACCCTAAAGTTAATAACTTCAAGTTTTTTATTTCTCCAAGCTTCAATAGGAGTGATCCCTTTCAATGCTTTATGAGGAACATGATTTGAGATATAGCAATCACAATTAATGGCTTCTACCCAATATTGTGGTGTAAGTGATTTAGAGTGTATCGTACAGTTTGACATTTCCTTCAAATATCTATTCTTACTTTCTACAACACCATTCTATTGAGGACTATATGGAACTATTCATTGTAGATCAATCCTTTCTAAAGTATAGAACTTCTCAAAGTGATGATTAACATACTCACCACCATTATCAGTGCACAAAATTCTAATGTTTTTCCTAATGATTTCTCAATAAGAGCTTTAAAATCCTTAAAATGATCAAAGACCTCAAACATTTTGTTAAATAAAATACACCCAGGTATACCTTGAGAAGTCATCTATGAAGGTAAGTATGTACCTAGCCTTGTTGAATGAAGGCCTTGGAAATGGTCCAGAAACATCACTATGAATTAGCTCTAAAATTTTAGTGGTTCTCCATGATTTTCCTTTGTCATATTTGTCTTGAAGATGTTTACCAAGAATGCAACCTTCACAAACACCATAAAAAAAATTAACATGAGGTAACCCTATTACCATATCTTATTGACTGAGTTGTTCCAAGTAATGATAGTTTAGATGGACAAATCGCTCATCCCATAGTTTAATCACTCCATCAAAATGAGTGAGTAATGAAATAAGAGGGTAATCAATAGCAAAATTTGAGAAGGTGTACAACCTTGATCAGTGATTTGCTTTCCCAATTGCCACTATAGTATTACTATGCAGCTTCTTAATGATAATATAATCTAAAGTAAACTCAACTTTCTTACCGTATCCAATTGGGTGATTTTATAAATAGATAGGAGACTAGTTGATAGTGATAGAACACATAAGACATTTTAAAATATTCCATCATTAAATTCAAAAAATCTTCTCCCATAAACTTCAATAGAAGTGTCATCACCTATTAGAATAGATGGCATAAAACATGGCTTAATGATGAGAACAAGTCTCGTGAAGAAGCCATGTGATGTGAGGCACCAGAATCAATCACCCATGTGGATGGCTGAGATGCTAATGAAACAAGAGCCTTACCCTTACCTTTCCCCTTACTACTTTGTTTTGCCTTACAATACTCCTATGTTGATGAGGTTGATTTGACTGTATCAAAGACATTGATGTTGTTTTTCTCAAGCATCTTTGTTAAATGATCAATCTATTTTTTCATACATTTTATTTCGTCATGCCTAGTTCTCTTAAAATAGGCACATGTGATCCTTTCTTTCTTGGATTTCCCACCTAAAGAAGAGGACTCATGTGATAATTTTGGCTTAGTATCTGATTTTTTATCATTTCATTACTCTTGGTCCTTCTTCTCCTTATTTATTGAAGTTATCAGTTTGTCATGACTCAACAAAGCATGCTATTTGTAGGACTTCAATGTACCCATTTGGATGAGTTTGTCTTTATCCCTAGTTAATTGTTTGGAAAAATCATCTAAGGATGGTATACTCCATGTAGGTCCTTGGGCATGTTTCAAAGCATGAAAGGTAGAGACAAAAACTAAGTAGTCAGGACATAACTTGGAAAGAATAAAGAGGATCAATTATTCATCTTTTTTTATCTATACCACACAATTTTAATTGAAACCTAAGTGATTTAAGTTTGGTGAAAAAGTCTTCTATAGTGTCAAAATTTCCTGGATTCAAACTAATGATCTCATTCTCTAGTTCACAACCCCTCATTACATCTTGCTTCCCAAATAATTGTTCCTAAGTGTTTGAAATCTCATGTGGTGATTTAGCAGATTCAATGTGAAAGAGTAAGTCAGTAGAAATAGACAAACACAAAATACCATAAGCTTCATCATACCTATTATATCACTTCATTTTATCTACACAAAGTTCTAGTTTAGTTTCCATATTAATGGTTTTCCTGTGTAAACCTTTGATTCTTAGAAAAAATTGCACTTTAGATTTCTAGTCATGATAATTAAATGGAATGAGCAGTGGAACCAAATTTTGATCCATGAATTAGTGCAAGAAGAAACTAAATGAGCAATAAAGAAGGCAAGTCACTCAACAAAAACCTTGAAACTGTCAAAGCCCCCCGCCCCTGTCCCCCTCCCCCACCCCAGATTACAAAGGTTTGGCACTTTATGTTTTAGTGCATATACGATCAGCACTTTAATACATATACAATTGGTACTTTATGTTTTAGTGTGTATACAATCATCACTTTAGTATATATACAATGGGCACCAAATTTTTTGCATAATAAATCCCATCAAATCTTAAGATATCATGTAGGGCCAAAGCTAGCCATAAACATGAGTATAGAGTTGATTCTTGAGGCGTCAAATCATTTACTAAGGAAAAATGATGAATAAACTACAAATAAAATAGTACATGGGAGATCTAAACTCAAATACAATGAGTTTTAGGTATAGATCCACACAATAAACCACAAAGATATAACTGATGTTGTCAAATTGCATGATTTGGTGTAGTATTCACCATTGTGCAATACATATAGTAAAAAGATGACTATATGAGGTTATTAAATGTGTAATATAGTGTAGTATTTACTATCACATAATACACATAACAAAAAATTTGTTGGTGTATAAATGAGTGAAATCTTTGCATTAAAGGCATAAACAACAATGCACACTCATAAAAAATGGATGTCAGACTCAACCGAGAATGCATCCATAAATGAGAAATCTGTGTAATGATTCCATAAGTGGCAGTGTAAGATCACAAAAAATGGACATCAGGATCAACTAAAAAAATATACATGAGGAGAACAAGAGTGTTAAATTGTGAGTTAAGCAAAGGAGAATAAATTTTGTTTGATTGTGAGGGGGTTTGATTGCCTGCCAAGACTAGACATCACCCTTAATATTCATGAAATAAAGTGTTGTAAAATAATGATAAATAAATCCTTAAAATATGATTTATCACAAAAATATTTTTTTAATAAAAAACAATTAAAAAAAACTCCTTAAATTTTCTCCATCATCAAAAATATATTTTTAGTGCAATTTTCTGAATTGTATCACAGTCAGTAAAACTGTGATAAATTTTGCAATTATCAATGGAATTATAAATTTTAAAATGATCTAGAAAGAGGAAATCAAGTCACATAAAAATCATAAAAAAAAATTGAGATATTATCTACTATTTTTTCATAGTTGGCAAAATAACAGTTATTTTTAATAAAAAAATGGATTTGTAAAAATAATTTGTAAATCTTGCCTCCTTATCAAAAATGATTTAGTCTATTGTCCAACAAGATTTAATCCTCCTTAAAGATCCACAAAGGTTATTTATATATCCAATATAATTTAAATATTTAAAAATACTGATGAAGATCACCAATTAGAGAAGAAAGGACTATAGATGATACACATAGATCTACAAGTTTTTCCTTTACAATCTCAGTTAGAATTTAAAAAAAAAAACTACTCAAGATTTCAATAAATTAACAAAAAAATGATATTCATTACCAAAAAAATATTTTATACCATGACATAATTGTCTAAGATCCAACTGATAAAATCGAACATACGAATTGTAAATGCAAAGGAAATAGAAGCAGAACTCTGTTGAGACTAAAATCAAAATATAGTAGAATTATAATAATATTGCATTGACAACTTATTAAAAAATAGATTATATGAGAGGTGTATTTATAGTTAAAATTAATGCATAGAGCCAAGACATTTGGCAATGTGAACACAAGACTTTTTCCAAATAGCTTGTTTGCTCCATATGTCAATATTAGTGGGTAAGGGTATCTTTACCCACAAATTTGAATACAATTTTCCCATGTGCATGTTCACCTTAATTACCTCATTTATGAAACATAAGTGACCTCAAAATAACACCTAAGCAAGCTAAATATAAGTGTAGGAATAATACATAATAATAAATACAAAGAAAATAATATCATAGACTAACAGAACATACCACTCTTCAAGCTCATGAAAAACATAGAGATGAATCAAACCCAGGAATTAATCATTAAAAAATGGAAAATCTAAAGATAAAAGTACTATGAAACTATCCAACCAATCTAAAAACCTACCAACTAGACCTGGCCAAACCAAAATCCTTACCAATTTTAAAACTGCAACCAAATCATGAACCACGTGTAGAAGATTACAGGGCATAGATATCTATAAAATAAAAATCCATAAGTAATTTTTTTGTGACCTTCTAAAAGTTTTCTATAAAATAAATTTCACATACATGAAAATTAGGGAAGTCACCATGATGATAAATTTTGACAAACTATTTGCCTTTTTTATATGTTTTCAAATTAGTAAATTCACAAAAAAAAGAAGCTTCTGATAGTTTTTTCTTTGATAGATATCTATGCCATGTTTTAGTTTCCTATAGAACTATTTTACCAACTAGTTTGATAATCAAATGTCCTCTGATTTAGAGCATATATGTCCTTTCATGAGTTTGTCAATAGAACAACCATGCCATCACAATCACAATGTTGTTAAAAGCATCTTGTTTGGCTTAGAAAAAATAGAATTATCAAGCTATCAAAACATAACTTTTTGCAAGCTTCTAATTGAAACCCAAATGTAACATGTTTCATTAACATATTAATTTCAATCCTTATACCTCCTTATCAACCCTCCATTACTATGTTACCAAAACATTTTAGATGGATGTAAATCATATAATGATGGATCTAATAGTAAGGATTATATTGAATATTATTGAATACCATAAAAAATGTAGTTTTTGAGTGTTTCAGATGTACAAATGAATACATAAAAACATATCAAATTATATCTTGAATTGCTTCTTATATTTATATCATTTGGAGCTAGAAAAGAAGGTGAAGACGTATATGTATAACATAATTCCATGTGTCATTTCCCCCTTTTTAGGGGAATACATATAATTGACAAAACCAGAGTGCAAGTAGAAATTGTAAAATCTATTTTTTTTGTAGTTCCCAATTCTATGCACAAGGTATTTACCACAAAAAATTAATGGCATGTGCATAAGAATTATTTGGGTCCACTCATTTAAATCAAATCTCTCATCACATTGCCAATAAAATCCTATATTCAATCAACCACCTTAAAACCACATCAAATCATATTTCGGTTTGATCTAACAACTATGCCATAGACCAAAAAATAATAATTTCCTCACTAATTAGTAAAACATTATTTTATATTTTTTTAATGTATTTTTAAATTTTTAAAATAAAAATGTCTTTTCTTTATGGGTAAGTACACAGAGTTGAGGGATAATTATAAGGACATTAGCCATAATGTGACCGCATTAATTAATAACATGATCACATTATTTAATTAATGTGATCACATTATTTAAATCTATGCTTGGGATTTCCAAGACATAATGTGATTGTGTTATTATATAACATGATCATGTTATTTTAAACAATAATGTGATCATCTTATTAATGAAATCACATTATTGAAATTTATAATAACATAATCATGTTCCTTGTGTGTTATAAATAAATAAAAAGGAAACTAGAATGCAAAAATACTCATTTTGAATTTGAGTTCCCTAGCTTTTCCCTTACTTCTGTGATCACGTTTTTCTTAGAATATTATAAAGAGTGCTAAGAAGCTACCAAATTCATCCCAAAGACATATTGATCGATGATGTCATCATGTAAAAGAGGTAAGTGATCAAAATATTCCCTATTTAACCCTAATTTTTCATAATTTTCATTGTTTAACCCTACTTTTTAATTGTAATTTATTTTTTTAATAGCCTATCTTGATAACCCTCCCAACCCTCCATAGAACCCTCTAGTTTCTCTTCCTCATTACCCTCCACAAAACCCTAATTTTTCTCCTATCACTCTACCTAACCCTCCTATAGTTCACCAAATACCCTTGACAGTCAAAAGGTTTTGATTGACAACATTATGGGAAACAAACTTGAAATGGAAGAGTCAATTGATAGAATGAGGGAACCCAATTTGACCAACCCCCATCGCACCTAGCTAGCCAATTCCCTACAAACCTTATTAGGTCAAATTGACTCTATAAAGAGACAAATTGACTGATGGAACTCATATAGAGATGATTATAGGGCATATTATGCTAACAATTTGTGATCCCTTTAGGTTAAGAATTTGGATATTTCAAAAGTAAAAATTTGTGCCTTATTTCCCATAACCACTAAACATTTTCCTATCTATCATTATTTACATAAGTTAATCGTGACTAATTTTTTGGATTGATGGTGGATGGCCTTTGTCTATCTACCATGTAATAACCATCAAGTCCCATTATATTTTTAAGGAAACTTTATTTCAAGTCTATCCTCAACCAGATTCCTATTTATTTTGATTTTAATGAGTTTCAAGGTTAAGGAAAAGGCTCTATGCAGGATCAACTAGGTGCATTTCTATACCTAATCAACTTGTATGGATTTGTATCCAAAATCATCTTGAGCCTAAGATCCCCTTTGTTGTTTATCAGGTCATGGAGATAGACACTCTCCATGTTCTTATTTCACTCACTGATATACTCATTCAACATATGAGTAGTCTTTCACAAAGTGATGTTATAGATATGCCATAGGCTACCTAACCCTGACCACACTCTTATAGTTCATGTGGATCTATGTGCATAGGAAAATATAATGATGATGTTTTTGATGGTTCATATGGCTTATATCTTATTCTTATGAGTGATGAGTTATTGGCATGCACATTTGGTGTGCAGACATCAGTCACCACACATACGTAAGTATATGTTATATAAATGTCATGTTAAATTTAAGTTATATTTTTTAATTTAATTTTTAAGCTAACAATTAATTTACATAGAAATTTAATATAATATATATGTCATTTTTATGTCACAAGAGGTGACGATTCCTTCATCATCACAACTGACATTTACAGCATTCAATTTGCTATAGTCATTATTTTCATATTTGGATATAGCTATTGGGCCATCCAAGACTTCATCTACCTCTATTAGGATGACACCATTTAATTATATAGAGGTAAAAATTGTTTACATATATGTTTTTCTCTTTGCATTTGTTAGGAATACAATTGTTTACATATATGTTTTGTTATTTTCATCTAATTTACTTCTAAGGAATTAATGCAAAAATAACATAATTGAAAACATAAAAGTCATGAATGGTCTTATGTTGGATCATGCTTCATTGGGAGTAACATCCTAAAATCATTTTAAACTAGTGTATTATGTTCAAAATTTTGTACCTTATTCTCAATGACAACAAAAATTATCCTAAAATATAGACTGCATTTCATTGGCTCATCTTGTATGTATCCCATGTACTAAAGTAAGGTTATAAAACATGCATTATATTCCTTTTCAATATTGGAATTTTTATATATGTTATCAAATGCATTTAATATATCATTTAATTATATATCAAACAAGTAGTTTTGCCTTTCCTTAAATGTCACCTAAGTGACTATGGGCATATCTAAATTCATAATTATTTCTTAATAGTCCCAACACAAGGCTGCTTCATCTAAAAGTTGTAAAATAAATAGCATGTCCATATTGTTTATTGAAAAATATATTATCATAAATCCCCTTTTCATAGCTATTAGCCAAGCATTAGCTTCCCTAATAAAAATTCATCCATTAAATTTAAGAACTTTTTCACTTTATTTAGTTTGTAGGTAATTCCATCCAAGCTTTGTTGTGTGTCACTATTTTCATGAGCTACCCTAGTGGATCATATTCCATGTAATATATTTGTATCTCTCTCTTGATAAATATTACATTCATAATCACACTCATGGAATTTTTTTATCATATTCTTTAATTTTTCCCTAGAGGCATCCTATCATTGAGTTCACTTAAAACTACACATATTTACAAGTCAAGGGGTAACAAAATTATAACCTCTTCTCTATCTATCAAATATTACCCAGGTATCAAAACATTAATATAATGTTTTTCCTTTTTTTCCTAATTTTTAATGGGTATCCTATTAATTGGGAGTCTCATTAATATAAATCTTTCCCAAAGATTTTCCTAATAATGTAAACAAAAATTCCTATGACCATATTACATCTAAAACCATAAGGACACAAACTTGACATGAATTTACATGTATCATAAATAATTCCTCATATTTTATATGGGTAAACATAAACAATCTCTTTTCTCTCTTTCCCATCTATATTTACATACACAACATTTTTATATAAGATCCACAAACACATACACATATTTTATGATAGGAGTGTGCAATAAATATCCCACACTAATCCACTTAAAAAAACATCTCTAGAAAATAATGAGGAACTAATATAATAATCAATGGCATGCCCAACACATACATCCTTGTGATTAGGCTAAGATTTAACATGAGTGTCAAAACCCATCCACTATTTGCCCAAATCATTTATTAAAAGGGGGAGATGATTGTCAAGCATGCCTACTTTATATTTTCCTTCCTTTAAAAGTGATCTAATAAGATTGAAACTGATCTTGTAAGACCATACAAAAATGAAGTAGTTATGAGGGTCCTACCTAAGTCAAACCCCTATTTTTTGACATGTAATAAATCAACAACCAATATAATCCAACATATAATATAGTATAAATTGAAGATCTTGACCTAAGTCTATTTATATTTATTAATGAGAAAAAAAAAAGTATATTATATATTCCCTTTCACTTTGATCTTCTAATTTTGGTTTTAGTATAAGCCTACTTATCTACTACTTCAATAGATGGCTTATCAATTCAGATTTAATTGTATTTTCATGTGCATGCTTGTCTTCCTCTTTCCTATCATGTGTTATTGCATTCATGTACTTATATAGATAGATATTTTATATACAAGTTTTTCTATTGATAATTTTGGTTTCCATATATAAGATTTGATGTACTTCATATAAAACTAAGTGAGACCTTGTTTACATGAATAGTTGATGGCTGGAGTAGACACTCCTCCCTCTCTACAAGATGACATAGATATAGGCATTACTGCTGTAATATCATCTTCACAATTTTTGATCAAGGTATATATTAGTTCTTTTAATTTTGAATTGTAAAAATAAATTTGTTTTAATAATTTTAGTACATGTACTTGGGGTAAATATAATGTATGTAAATGTATTATGTATGAAGGGTTATATTATGATCATTGATATTCCTAGTCAGATGGTGATTGGGGAAACTTTTCATGTTCTTCCTAAATTTGAGATCCCTATTTAGACCAATAAGCATGCAATTGACTTGATTTTGCATGAAAAATAGATTGAGCAGGATCACGAGCTTATAGTCATTGCACATATTTAGATAATTTTTTATTGTAGTTTAAAATTAATTTCTTAATAATTTTTTTAATGTATTTTATTTTAATTTCATAATAATTCTTGTATTTGAATAGTCTCAACTACAATTTAACTATGAGTGTAAGATCTGCACTCAGATATTGAAGCAATCCAAGGCATTAGAGGGGTCTCCATCTACTCACAAGGCATCCTAGGGAGAGTCTTCTTCAAGGAAACCAAAGAGAGAGGTTATTTTATGAATACGATGTCTTACACATGAGATGTACTTTTTTGTATGCCTATATGGCAATTGATTCATTTTCATCATTGTATATGCACATATGACATTTAACCAACATTAGATACTATGTTGTTAGATGTAATTTTTTGTATGCCTATCATGAAAATCTATGTATTATTAACATTCGACATGTGTGTGCCTATATGTTATGCCTATCGTGGCAATATATCTAATTTATATTTAGTTTTTTTTCCATTGTGTGTTATTTTATAGTGTTATTTGATCTTCCAAATTATTATCTATCAAATCTCATATTTAATGTTGTAAGTGCACATATGAGGATTTAAAAAATATTATTTTCAATGCTATAAATCTTATATCTTCCATATTTTTTTAAATTAAATTTTTTATTTCAATGTATAGTGGAAATGACTAATGACACTCTTATCACTTAGGATTAATGGCCTTCTTCTCTTTCCACCTTCTTATTTTACACTCTGGAGACACTTATTGGTGTCATTATACCTCTTAGAAACCTCTCACATTAATTTTCTAACTCATTTCATACATTTCATTCACAAATGTCCTCTCACTCTTCCACTATCTTTTCACTAGGTAATCCTCTTAGGTTTCAAACTTACCAAAACTTGATATAGGTCTCAATGAGTCAGTCTTATATCATAATTGTTCTTACATTGTCAAACCACACCTAAATTAAACTATTAAAATCACTCAAACACGCTTCAACATTCAATTACACATATATGGAATAACAAGGCACAATAAGGCACCTTACAGAACAAGGCACCATATAGGTCTGTGACAACAACATGGAGTATTAGTTAAATTTCAAATCTCTCATGCATATTCTAAGAGCTTAAAAAATCCTTCACTGATGGGACCATCTTCCAAGTCCATATCTATTCAATGGCATATTTGATAAGATTAAGAAATAAATCTTCCTTCCATTTACAATGTGACTGTTAACCCAAAACATGGTATAGATAGGGTTTATTTGTTCTAGAGGATTATATGTTGATTTTTTACCATTATATTTTAGATAAACAAAAATT
This sequence comes from Torreya grandis, assembly GCA_037957365.1. NCBI lineage: Eukaryota > Viridiplantae > Streptophyta > Pinopsida > Cupressales > Taxaceae > Torreya > Torreya grandis. The sequence continues at coordinate 2,424,325 of JARHVA010000489.1, read as the reverse complement.
AACCACCCACCTCAATACTTGTTCTCAATCTATATATCATTATATACACCAAAGTCATACTCCCTTCATGAGAAACAACCATTTATTTTCATATTGGACTAGATCATGGGCAAAATAGGGTATATGGGTATACATCTTACTCATTTCTTTGTAGGTCTGTATAGGTTAAATAAGTTTAAAACTAATAGCATGATGAATCACAACTTACTAACCTGGAGGAATCACTCAAAGCTTTCTTTCTTGATTGTGACCTACATTGACTTCTTGGTTACCACCTATATTCATTCATGCACCTGTAACCTTACAAAAATGACAACATATTCATGGCCTCAAGTAACTTCAAGGATAACATGAAACTAATGCAATCACATACACTAAACAGAGAATCCACAACAAGTCACTTTCTAGGTCAATAGGTCAATTATGTAATACCACCTTATAGGTCAATAAGTAAATAGGTCAATTACCACCTAATATGTTAATAGGTCAAAGTTTTCAAAAGTTTCAAAGTTGTCAAAATTTTCAAAGATGTCAAAGTTGTCAAAGTTGTCAATATGTCAATAGGTCTATAGCTCAATTACTCAATACCACAAAAGAGGTAGATAGGTCAATAGGTCAATTACCACCTAATAAGTCAATAGGTTAATATTTCAATAGGTCAAATTTTTTGAGGTTATCAAAATTGTCAAAGTTGTGAAAGTTGTCAATAGGTAAATAGGTCACTAGTTCAAATTTGTCAAAGGTGTCAAAATTGTCAAAGTTGTGAAAGTTGTCAAAGCTATCAAAGCTGTCAAAGTTGTGAAAATTTTCAAAGTTATCAAATTTGTCAAATATGTCAAAGTTTTAAAATATTTAAAATTTAACAATAGTTTATTAGGTTAATATGTCAATTACTTATTAAGTTTTTAGGTCTCTAGTTTAAGTCGTCAAAGTTGCTAAAATTATCAATATTGTTAAGTTCAAGTTTTGGTTGTAGAACTTTAGTTCTGATGCTTTCTAAGTGAAAAAATACACCTATAACACATTCAATATGGTGGATAATATATATTACTAGGTTATTTTCCTCTTATTAGTCTCGATCAACAAACCCACCACTCATGCCTACCTTAAGAACACCCTTCCCAATACAAGAAAAATGCAATTTTTACCCTATGTTCAAACACAAATAAAAATAAAATTGTAAGTCATTTCCATAAAACATTAGATCCCTCACATACCTGCTTAATCTCTCTAATCTTATCCAAAATAACTCAAGTGGAAGCTTCTAGATCAATTTGTTAGATAAGTTGCAATGATAGGTCTAAAAATGCAAGTTTTCGTTAGTGAACAAGCAACTTATTGAGCTCCAACTAGAATTTATACCTCCACCTATTAATATATCACTTTTATCACATCCATAGAGGAAAAATAAATTTTATCACATTTCCATGATGTTTGAATCCACATAGAAGTGAAAAAATACTACTATTCTAGAGAGCAGAAATACTGACAACAAATGTTGTCAAAGTTCAAGTTGTGGTTCAAAACTTTGGTTCTAATACTTCTTGAGTGAAAAATAACACCAAAAAAACATTTGAGGGTGTTGAAAACATTTAGGACCAGATTCTTGGCCTCTTATCAATCCCAATTGACAAACCCACCACCAATTACGACCTCAAGAACACCATTCCCAATACAATACAAATGTAATTTTTTAGCCTAAGTTAAAACACAGATGAAAAAAAAAATGTAAGTAATTTTTAAGAATCATCAGATCCCTCACATACCTAATTAGTCCATATAATCACATGCTAAATCACTCAGGTATAAGTTTTGAGATCAATATGTTAGATAAGTTGTAGTGACAGGTTCAAAAATGCATGTTTTTGTTAGTGAACAAGTAACTTCTTGAGCTCTAACTAGCATTTCTACCTCTGAGACCTCCACTTAAAAATATATAATTTTGATCACATAAAAATTGATAAATTACATGTTATCACACCTCTATGAAATTATAATCCACCTGGAAGTGAAAAAATACTACTTTTCTAGAGAGTGGAAACACTAATAACAAATGTTATCAAAGTTCAAATTATGGTCACAGAAATTTGATTCCGATGCTTCTTGAGTGAAAAATGACACTACCAAATCATCTATGGGTGTGGATAATATCTAGGAAAAATATATTGGCCTCCCATCAGTCATGATTGACAAACCCACCACGCATTTGAGCCTTAAAAACACCCTTCCTAATACAATAAAAATGCAATTTTTCACCCTAAGTTTAAACATACATAAAATAAAAATTGTAATTCATTTACATAAACCATCAAATCCCTTAGTTACCTCATTAATACCTATAATCACACCTATTTTCACTTGGATTTGAATCATTTGAGGAGATGTCTCATATCTCCTCATCCAAGTGGCACAATTGAAATGCCTCTAGGATGTGGGTAGCCTAAGAATGAGGTGAATCTATAGATAGGGATATCTCCCTTGATGTACCAATTTTGGATCACTACTACACCTATGATTGTAAGGGAAAAGGTACAGAAAATATAAAGTAAACTATCCTAAATGAGGTGATACACCAAATTGATTGATGACTACCAGCTAGTTGCATGTCACACATGAGACCAAGAGACTAACTAAATATACACTTCTCCAATCTAAATCTTCTCACATCATTACTTAATTATGAGGTTTTGATGAATGTTTTGGCTAAGAGGACTAGACAAGAGGCCTATAATGTAACTATTTAAATATACTAAGTCACTCAACCTTGACACATCATAAAACACTCCACATGACTTGTAATAAGAAATTTTCAAGCTACAAATAGGTGGGAGAATGAGACAATAATGCTAAGGAAACATAAATAATCACATAAGATAGATCAATCATTCATGTGAACACACTATGAATAGTCATAAAAGAGGTAAAAATCAATAATCTTTATTGACCAATGTTAAGCAAATAAGGAGGGCTTCTCCATACTTGATTGGAGTATAGTTTACAAAGGCAAAAATGGCTAGTTCTTATAGAAATTGAGAGATAAAAGAATAAATAAGTTCAAATTTCACAAGGAAACATATCAAGATGATAAAATTAATTACTTGTGAATGATAAGGGAATTTTAAACTGATCATGCAAATTCAAGAAGCATAAGTATCGTGGCATAGGAGTTCTCATTTTGCACAAGAGAATTGATTTCATAATTTGCCCCTATTTGAAATTCCAAAAAATTATTAGGGAAAATTTTAATTATTTTAATGAGAGGGAAGGGTTATATACACACATCTCCATACATTGGTTACATTCTTAGTCATCTAGAATCTTCTAGAAATGAGCCATCACTGCTTACACTCAAAGAAAACTTATCTTTCACACACTTGGCCTCAAAATTAGCTTCATTTTTATATGAAATGGATTTAATAAAAATTTTAAAGACTCTCCATGTTGTTATATTTCTTATGTAGACCTTACAAAACCATCCACTTGAAGTGCTCACTCTTTTCACTATCATGTTCACTATGCTAGTTTTGACTAGCTAAGATGAGAGCTATAGTATAAAAATTTAGGAGTTTTTATAATGAATTAAATTTATATGGGGAGTTATATTAATACTCTATATTCCTCTCAAAGTTTATTTAATCTCTTGAATCTTCCTAGAACCTACACAATGTAGAAAACTATAAAAAATACCCCATTTTGTAATCCATCCATATAGTTCTATATAGTCTAAAAGGATGGGGAGGATCCTGACAGATTATTTTGAAAGGTTTAATCACTTTAATGGTCATTATGGCTCATTTTGATATCTCACTATCTTCATTTCCTCAATCAAGTCCTTTTCAAGGGTTTACAAGGATTTTAGGCAGTTTTGACCTTTAGTGATGTTTCATAAAGTTATGACATTCAAATCTCAACTTAATGCCATAAAAGTGGTGTTTAGGACCCTATATAAATTTTAATAGCTCATTGAATATAAATTTAAGATGTCAAGTTAGATATGAGCTTCCAAATTTATCCACTCAAACTCTCTTCTCCATTTCCTGTAGGGTTGAGTTGTTCCTAAGTCAAAAATGGTCTTATTTGTGCTTTGTCTACATATCAAGAGATTGGAAAGATCTATGATGTTCCCATGTACATGTCTAAATATATCATAATGATCATCTCATATTATAATTGAAAATGACTCTCCATTTGGATTATAGGCCTAACCATGCCTTACAAGCTTGCTTGCTAACTTAGCTTTCCAAACCATCTTATTTAGTTTCCTCCTTCTGTGAGATGTTTTTCATGTTTATTTGGATGTAAATAAACCTTTAAAACATCCTTTAAAGGTTAAACCATATCTAAAGAGTCTTTTTTATCTATATATTCCAAAACTATAGTGTTTTCATACAAAGGGAAGTACCCTCTATCTGATATCAAATAGAGGGTACTTACCCTATTTAATCATACAAGTCTAAAGTTTAATGGGATAATATAATTGATAAGGATGTCTTGTAAAAAATTTACCCCCTTGATTAGGTCATTAGGCCCCTCAAATTCACAAAAACATAGGATATACTATGTAAGGGCAGACTTTGTGCATTATTTTTATTATGTAATTTGTCTTTCTTGTTTACAAATCCTTCCTTTTTACATATCTACCATGATAGTGTCATGAGGATATTGTGTTCATGATTAATTATTTTTAATATTTCCCATCACTTCAACCTCCTATGCATTCTCCTCATGCTTGACTAGTCAAGTATGAGTGTAAATTTGACTGTGTTTCCTATTTTCCTCACTCAAGGGTGACCCCTATAGTTTAATTTACATGGATTAGGATTTGAAGAGAATATATAAGACTTCATAAATCTTTATAATATTAAATTCATGTATGATCTTAACCAGCTCACACCTCAGGGTTGAAAAACTCTCAATACCAGTCATAGGCAGCTGACTATGTTACCCTGCCCTTTTGACAAAAGAAGGATTCTATAGGTGATCATCCATGTTTGAACCTTGGGTAAGTGTATAAAGATCATCTAAAAGTGTTTCTAGTTACACCAAGTTATGTTCCTATTAATCTAAGTCATTTCCATACCTTCAACTATTTTGTTATAGCTACCATCACCTCTCAGTTAGTTATAGGTGAGTACTTTAGAATGTAGGGATAACTATAGGTGTAGATTAGGACCCCAAATAGTTTATATCAATCTTTTTTAATTTTTATTTGGATCATGAATGCCATTTTCACTAGTTTTAACCATTTAACCTTGATGGCATGGTATAGGATACCAAATTAGAACACAAAGGTCATTCAAAGCTTCCAATCCTGTAGATAATAGTGAAGTAATCTAGTGATCAAATAACAACTTTGATGCCCCAAACAACTATATTCCATTGTTCATATGCTTTCCATGTTTTATAGATCTCATCCTCTATGTAGAGGTTATAAAATAAGTCCATTAGATGAATCAAAAGTCTTTATAACCCTATTATATGACTTTCACCAAAATTCCTTAGGCTTTTATTCTATGATTTTAGAGATTTGATCCCTAAACCTACAGTCATTACCTTAATTTGTGACCTTATACCTTGTATAGGACTTTAGAATTTAAAATATGCATGTTAATATCCCTTAAAAATGTTAGGTATTTAGGATTAGTTTCAACACTTGTCTAATATTCTCCATATAAGTACCTCGGTTCTCTATTAAGCCACCTTTAGGTAATTATTCTAATATAAAGGTAGTGAGGCACCTTTAAGCAGTAAGCATGATTTTGTGAGTTTCAATGATATTTATAACTTTTAAACATATCCAAAAAGACTCTTCTCACAATCAAAACCCTACTCATCTCAAATTCTCCTTTTAAACATGTTTGGTTTCTATGAAGACACCTATAGGTGCATATTCTAAGTTGAATATAGGCAAACACTAGGTAGAAAGGTATATGTATTGAAATAAATTACATTCCTAGTCTTTTGACCTTCTATCATTATTTTTAAATGAAACCTCAGGAAATTTTAAAGCTTCATTCAATATTTCATACCTCATTTTCAATGTTGCAATCTTCTTTCATGACACATAGTTGACTGCGTATGATAGTCATAGGGCAGGTTGATTGTATGGTGTTTGTGACTGCATCCTCATGGAAAATTATTTGGAGAATGAGCTGAAAATTCAATTAAAACAACATTTTAAAAATTAAGACAAAACATCACCATAATTTAACACCATTACAAGGACATGAAGATGTTGGAAGTGGTGGAAACCTACCTATTACATAAAATGGGACCAGTCTGCAAACCTAAGATGATTGGATCATCAAATCAACTCCAAACTTTAAAAAAATCATGGAGAACATGTGATAATTGATTAAAATACCCCTAAAATCAATTTCAATAGTTGGATTGTATGGATTTATCCAAATCAAAGCAAAACTTATAAGGTGCACAGATTAGCAAGAAGATTTGGTAGGTTAACTTCATGAGAATGGTTCATAAAGCATAGGTCACCATTATTATAAATTAAAAATTTAAATATAATTTTAATGAGTGTATAATATAACCCAATATCAATTTGTCTGAAACCTCCTCTATTGTTCATACCAAGTATAAATATGAAGGCCATTCTTGCTTGCCAAGCCTAGTGGAAGAAGAGATAAGTACTTTTATTTATTTATTAAAGATTCTAATTAAAATGATAACTTTAGTACATGTGTGTAATACCAAGGGACAATTATAAATTTTCCTAAACTATATGAGGATATATAAGTCTTTACATCTCATTGAAACTTCTCTTTTTCTAGGAAAATTGTTCTTTCTTCTGAAGAGCCTACCACTTTTCAACTATAAAATGATACTTAAGACTTCTTAGGATACATGGGGAATGAAGTCATATTTTGAAACCTTCACCTTACCCAAGGGTTCATACAAATCATTTAATGCTCTATTTTGACCTAGAATGACTCAAAAAGACATAACTATTAAAAATGACCAAACCCAAGGATAATGTGACATGAAATGACATCAAAAGACTTATAGTACACCCTATGACATAATGTTAGACCCATAAAACATATAAAAATCAATTTTTTACCTATAACAGTCTAAACTTAACTTGTAGGGTCAAATTTGGTCAATAACCTAGAGAAATGAGGTAGAACCTTCGAAATCAATTTGTTAGATAAGTTGCAGTGATGGGTCAAAAAATGCATGTTTTTATCAATGTACAAGCAACTTCTCCAGCTTCAACTACCATTTCTACCTCCAAGACCTCCACCTATGAATATATAACTTTGATCACATCTAAATATTCAAACTAAATATTATCAAACTTCCATGACATTTGAATCCACCTAAAAGTGCAAAAACACTGACAACAAATATTGTCAAAGTTAAAGTTATGGTTGTGTAAATTTGATTCTGATGATTCCTAAGTGAAAATTGACACCACAATTATGTTTTATGGAATGCATAATGTCTAGGAACAATTTATTAACCTATAGTTATGCCCGATTGACAAACCCACCACCCATTATGGCTTCAAGAACACCATTCCCAATACAAGAAAACTGTAATTTTTTAGCCTATGTTCAACATGAATAAAATGAAAAATTTAATTCATTTTTATGAAATATTAAATATATCACATACCACCTAAATCCATATAATATCACCCCTAATCACTTAGGTGGAATCTTCAATTTAAATCTATTAGACAAGTTACAGTGGTAGGTCCAAAAATCCAAGTTTTTATTAGTGAACTAGTAACTTCTCGAGGTCCAACTATCAGTTCTACCTCTGGGAATTCCACCTAAAAATATCTCACTTTAATCACATACATATATTAAAATTACAAGTTATAACACTACCATGATGTTCAAATCCACTCAAAAGTGAAAAAACACTACTATTATGGGGAGTGGAAACACTGACAATAAATGTTGTCAAAGTTCAAGTTATGGTTGTAGAACTCTGATTTTGATGATTATTGAGTGAAAAATGAAACTACCAACATGTATAGGTGTAATATAACATCTAAAAATAGGTTATTGGCCTCCTATCAGGCTTGATCGACAAATCCACAACCCATTTTGGCCTCAAGAACAACTCCCCAATACAAGAAAAATACAATTTTTTAGCCTAAGTTTAAAGATGCATAAAATAAAAACATTAAGTCATTTTCATAAACAATCATATTTTTCATGTACACACTTAATCCATATAATATCCCCCTATATAACTTAGGTGGAAGCTTCAATATCAATCCATTAGATAAGTTGTAGTGACAGGTCCAAAAATGTAAGTTTTTTATCAGTGAACAAGCAACTTCTTGAGCTCTAACTGGCATTTTTACCTTTGAGACCTTCACTTGCTGATCTATTACTTTGATCACATCTAGATAGACAAATTACATGATATCACACCACCATGATGTTTGAATCCACCTGGAAGTGCATTTTCACTACCATTTTAGAGAGTAAAAACATTGACAACAAATGTTATCAAAGTTCAAGTTAGGGTTGCAGAACTCTTATTCAGATACTTCCTCAGTGAAAAATAACACCTCAAACATGTCCAGGGGGTAGATAACATCTAGGAATAGGTTTTTTTCCTTTCATTAGGCTTGAATGAAGAGCTTACCACCCATTTTGGCCTCAAGAACACCCTTCCCAATATAATAAAAATGTATTTTTTTAGCCTAAGTTCAAATACCCGTAAAACCTAAGCTTCTCTTAGATTCAAGAATATAAAATTATCTATTGACAATGCAAACCACATGATGGTGGAAGCTTATCTGGGACCACTAACCTAAAAAATATTATTAGTAAGAAATTGAAAAAAAATTATATATGTACTACCTAGAAAATAAAAAACATTTGGTAAAATGGATTATATCTACATTAAAAAAGTCAACATACCTCTATATTCCAATCCAATGAACCACTATGATCTGCTCTAACCTTGATAGTATTAATAATAACTTCATAATCTAACTCCTAAACTTTCCATAAATCCCTATTGTATGGCCTCCTATGATATTTTGGTAATTAAATATTCATTACAAGAATCAAATTTTAATAGTGTAGTATCTTTCTGTGCATTTCAAACTCTTCAAACAATCATTGATCTAAATTTTTTATAGGATTACATCAAAACCAAGTTCTAGTGACTACCACTAACCTAGTGGGATAGTCAATGTTTCCTCCATTTATAACTAGGTAAGTCAATTTTTTCTTTCTCTCTACATGCTGACAGAAGTAGTAATCAGTGCCTTCTTAATGATCCTCATTAGTAACAACTACCAAAACATGACTTGTATCACAAAAAATAATTTTTAATAACAATATGAAGATATATTTAATGAGAATAAATTGTAAATAATTAAAAATATTCTCCCTAGCTGTACAAGATTAGATACATGGTCAAAGTCATATGATGATGTCATATTTATAAGTTATAATGTTGTTGGAACCTGATATGTGTTGATTGGAATTAGATGTTTGGAAATCCAATTAACCACCCACCCTTATGAATCACACTCATTCCAAATGGATTCCACAAATGTAGAGGAGAAATATGCCAAGTGTCTGATATGAACAATCCAAGAACTTGCATTTGAGCTATAAAAAGATTGGAGGTCACTTGAACCCATTAGAGTCATACAATCCTCATACTTTGCTAAGTTTTCTTCTTCTATTAAATAGAAATGTTTATGAACAAGAGAATTTGGTTTAGCACCATAACAAATATTCTCATTACATCATTCAACCATAGTTTTTGCATCTATCAAATTAATTCCCTCTTCAAATTTCAAATCCTCCCTTACAATAGATATTTTTACACATGATACAACACCATCATGCTCCCCTTTTCCATGGCCTACCTTGGTGAAAATCCAAATGTGTTCTACACTAGTGGTTATGTACATCCTATTCAACCAATAAAATATCCATGCATTTTTGAATTATGATCTGTAATTGTTTGACCAAATGTATGTTGATTGAAAGTAATGCTCATTTGACTCAAATATTCATAGAACTTCTAAACATAACCTTGAACATACTCTAAACAATGTGATCTATCATTGTTGATATAGAAATGGTACTCCCTTAATACTTTCCATTGTTGCTTTGTACTGTCATGCGCATGCATGAATGATATATGGATGAATATGGAAACTTGTGATGAGTTGTAATACTATGATTGAACTTCCATTTAGGGTTTGAATGTGTAATTTTTAGCAAAGTCATTTACATCAATAATGAAACCATATGGGAATGTATCCTTGTATATGTTGAAATGTTCATCTAACCATCTTGCCCTTATGTGTGTGCCTTACATAGTCATAAACAATCTTCTCCCTAAATTTGACTAAAAATGTGGAAACAAATATCTTTTTTGTAACAATATCACACCTTTTAGATTTTTTTCCATCTTTTACTTGATAATTCATTGATTTATATTTGATTAAAAAAACTAATTCCTATCCAATTGCAAAAGTAATATCCTCATCGATACATTTTTTTAAAATTTGGCAATTCAACATAAATTCTATAATTTCCATTTAAATATGATTTATTGTAAAATAATTTCCCATCCGATATTTTACAGAATATAGTCGAAATAAATTTCTTGGATGATTTTGGTGGTAATTCAATGCCATACTCCTACAAATTTTTAGTATGCAAAGTATAATGAATATGGCAAAAATATCATAAGGCATTGAAAATTCAACATGTTACCTACAACAACAAGTGGTGTGCATGTAATTTATTTCAATATAAAAAGGTTTTGATATCTCAAAATATCTTCAATAAATAGAAATTTATGGATGTTTTCCAAAAATTTAAAGTATATTTATGTTTGAGTGATATCTAATAAATGTTTTAGGTGAATTTCATGGTTAAAATAACCAAATCTTATTTTCACAACATCTCTTGAATTGGGTGAAACACTTTTATTATTTTTCCAAAATTGAGCAAGTAACTCTTTGAGAGTATTAGATAGATCCTTATCCTCTCATGGAATTCTACCAAAAAATTCCCAGAGCTCATTGGTATTAGGTTCATTAAGTCTATCACATCTTTCAATTGTTTTAATTATTATTTTTTTGTTTATATTAAGTGTTCAACTTGTTTTTGAAACCATTAAGTTTTTTCTATTTTTTCACTTACTACACAAGTTGTATCTATATACCATGCAACATTACAATCTTTTGTGCATGATTTTGGGTCTATAATATGATATGCATCATGAAGATTTTTAATAATTGCATTATTGTCATCATCCATATTACATGTTCTTAGTTCTAATGTGTATATTATAGGTCTCATCTTAATCAATTTTATCAATGAAACAAATAATTGACATCTTTGACTATCACACTCTAAATTATGAAATAATGTATCCCAAATTTGTTGAGCCAGTCTTCTTAAATGGTGATCAGACATTTTATTATGCATTAGTTTTAAAATATTTTCATTGAATTCAATCAAGTACATATATTTTCTACGCATAATTCTTAGAGGTGTTGGTAATGGTGGAATTTTTTGACAGAGTGTTTTAAAACTGTTATTAATTTCATTTTTTATAGGTGGGATGACATTAAATTCTTCATTGTTAATTTCTTCATTATACATTTCCATGAAATTTTCTCGATGGTTAATTTCATCATTATTTGTTTCCATCAAATTTTATTTTTTCATGGGGGGTGAAGCATCGTACATAGAATCATCATTAATAAAATAAAAAAACATATAACTTTTAATTTGAACTTCCATGTAATGAACCATTACACCAAAACCCTGAGGCATTACTGAAATCTACCCATTAGGGTCATAACATCTCACCACGCTTCCAAAGCCCAAACTCTGGGCTGAATTTTCACTTGTACACTATGATCCCCCACATGTACAGGCCCCAGATGAACACTACCATGCTCACATAGCCACCTAATCTATGACTTGAATGCAGGTGGAGGCTTTGATACCACATGTAATGAACTGTTACACCAAAACCTTGAGGCATTATTGAAATCTATCCATTACAATCATAACATCCCAACATTAACTAATTCATTAATTTTAATCTCATTATTATTCATTTAATTATGTTCAAATTTAACATTATTCAATTGATTATATTCAATTTCATCATTGTTTAATTCATTATCGTTAAATGGCTCATTATTTATGGCTTTTGGTTCATTAGGATTAGGGTTTGTACCTTGTTTACCATGAAGTTTTTTGCATTTCTAGCTTGTGTTTCTCTCTAAAATATTATAATTCCTCTATTTTTTTAATTCAATAACTTCCTCTTTAAATGTGATCTAAAACCTTTTAGAAGGATAATTGACAACTTTTCAAAGGTAGGATTAAGTACATAAGTATGCAGAACTCATAGAAGTACACAGAGAATGTTTATGGGCACAAAGTCTTGATTTGGGCTAAAAATAATCTTTGATAAGCTATCTTAATATAAAATAATAATAATAATAATAATAATAATAATAATAATAATAATAATAATAATAATAATAATAATAATAATAATAATGTGATTGTGTTATATAATGTGATTGCATTATTACATAATATGACCATGTTATGTGTTCTATAAGGTTCTGTCCCATCCAACCCATTGATAAGCTTATATTGATAATAATATGATCGCATTACATAATAACATGATTTTTTTATTGTCAATATAAGATATGGGATTAATAATTATCAATGAGGACCAAGTTTTACCTATGTTAAGAATAGCATGATTGTATTATTAAATAACATGATCATATTATAATTAATATAGATAAGAGATTAGGGATTTAGGCCTTAGTGCATAGGTTTTATGGATTATGGATTAAGGATTACAATTTATGTTTTATGGATGAGAGATTATAATTTATGTTTTAGGGTTTAGGGATTAGGAATTAAGACATGTAGGGTTTGGGTTTAAGGGTGTATATAAGGTCTAATCAATATATACCATGTGTGAACCTAATTTTTACTATAAAGGATGTTAATTAGGACTAAATAGATTGATAAATAGGGAATTTTTTTTGGTTTATTATTTAGGGTATAGTTTTTAGGGCTTGGGTTTAGGGTACATAATATCAAAAACTTGATTGGTAAGTTCTAAAGGCTTTAGCCATAGGTTTAAAAAGTGCATTTTATAACATCTCATGATAAAATCAATTATATCGTAGGTCATATATGTTTGTGGCATGTAGTGGGCATTAGGGCATTGGGATTACAATGCGTGTTTTATGGATTAGGGATGAGGGCATAGGGTTTAGGTTTAAGGACCTATATATTAATTTATCTAATCGCTCTATGCCATTCAACCTAATTCTTATTGTACAAAATATGTTAATTGGGACTAAATCAATTGGTATTTATAAGGAAAGATTAGGGTTTATAATTTAGGGTATAGTGTTTAGAATATCATGGAGATTGAGTGAATTAGTCAAATGGGGCAATCAGTCATGTGATTTAGGTCAAACTGAGCCCTATAAACTTAATTCTTAGTCTAGAAATGATGTTAATTCTCACTAAAATGATTGGTTTAATGTTTAAAGAGCTTATATTTATGGTTTAGAGTTTATGTATTAGGAAATTTAAGGATTAGGTCTTAGGATATAGGTTTTAGGGTATATTTATACAATCATGTAGGTAATTGGGGAAAATTTAGGAGACTTGATCATATATTAATGAGTAAAAAATGTGAATTTGGGATCAATTATCCCCCACATCATCATATATTGAGCCTTCGAAGTCAATCATGGTAATGAGTGATGTAATTTTAACCAAGTTCATCCCTTCGAACATAATTCTTACTATGTATATAAAGGATGTTAATTGGGAATAAATGTATTGGTTTAGGGTTTAGGGTCTATAATTTAAAGGGTTTAGGGTTTAGAGATTATAGCTTAGGGTTTAATGTAAATGGTATAGGGTTTCTAGGGTTAAAGTTAAATGGTAAAAGGTAACTTAGGGTTTAAGATATCAGATATAGGTTCTAATCACTAAGGTAATTGAAGAACATTTGAGTTGCTTGTGATACCTATTTAGGACTTGATTACCTTCATGTTTGCATTTTTTTATAAAATTAGTGTCAACTATGCCATGTACATGTTTCATACATGTTATAAAATATATTGAGTCATAAATTTGGTTTAGGGGCTCAATTTTGCCCAAAATATGTAGGGAATTACATAAATCAACTAGTTAGATCAACACATGATAGAAGATCGATCTTTTAATTTTGCCCCAAATCATATCTTACTATTCAATGGGATCAAATTGGCCTCAAGTTACTCCTTGATTAAAATAATCAAATATATCCTCCTCTTTGGTTAATTAAGTTGAAGGGGCTATAAATAGCTAGAATGGTACTCCAAAGGCTTTAATCATAGGTTGAAAAGTACATTTTATGATGTCCCATGATAAAATCAGTTATATCATAAGGCATGTATGTTTTTGGCATGTATTGGTAATTAGGGCATAGGTATATCTTATAATTTATGTTTTAGGGATTAGGTATTTATCCATAGGGTTTAGGTTTAAGTACCTATATATATTAATGTCTAATTGCTAGGTATGCCATGTGTTCAAACTTGATTTTTGATAAAAAGGGATGTTAATGGGGACTAAATTGAAGTTGGTAAATAGGCAAAGTTTATGGTTTACAATTTAGGGTATAATATTTAGGGTTTATGTTTTACAACTTTTAGGTTTTAATTTATATGCATGGTTTAGGGTATACACGATCAATTTCAAAGATAATTGAGGACAATTTGAATAACTTGAACCCATTTTTGACTATAGAATGTGTTTTTGAGTTGTCATTATACCATGGATGTCATCACGTATATTGAGTGAGTTAGTCAAATGGGGAAATTGCTCATGTTATTTAATCCAAACTGAGTCCTATGAACTTAATTCTTAGTCTAAATGATGTTAATTTGGGTTAAAATGATTGGTTTAAGGTTTAAAGAGTTTATATTTATGTTTTAGAATTTAGGGATTAGAAAATTTAAGGATTAGGGCTTAGGGTATAGGTTTTAGGGTATATGAGATGCAATTGTGATGGTGATTACGCCAAATTTGAGATCGTTAAACATAGATCTGTGAGTAAATAATGTAAATTTGGTATCAATTATCCCCAACATAATCACAAATTAATCCTACAAAGTCAATTGTGGTAATGACTGATGCAATTTTAACCAAGTTTGAATCCTTCTGAACCTAATTCTTACTATATATAAAGGATGTTAATTGGGGCTAAATTGATCCTAGGGGCCTACTGAGCCTCAATGTATAGAATTTCATCAATATGATATCAATTGGGGATCCGAGTGCTCACCCTATAAAAAAATAAGTATTTTTCAATTTTAATGTAATTCAGTCCAAAGGAGCCATAAGCAAGGAATTACATTCATATACAATGGAAAATGGGGCTTAATTGGCCCTGATTACATATTGTATTGAACCAATTGAGTATTTATTTGTAGATGATACATAATTAGGGCCAATCGAGGCTTTCCCAAGGAATTATGTCAACATAATTTTAATTAGGGCCTTAATTGCACACTTTATTCATATAGTTGAGTGTTTGATTGAATCTGATATGAAATCATGACCAACTAAACCCTCTATTAAGAATTACATCCATCTAATAACAATTAGGATTCTAATTGTACACCAAATTCAACAAAAATAATATTTGGTTTAATATGATATATGAAATTTAGTCCAAACAAGCCTTGTGTAAGGAATTTCATCCTTCTACTATCAAAAGTGGGCTCTATTGGTCCCAAATACATAATATATTGAATAAATCAATTATTTAGTTTAGTTGAGTTTGGAATTATGGCCAACCAAGGCTCATGCAAGTAACTATTCATACATGTAATGTCAATTACAAATTTTTTGGCCTCGATTGTAAACTATATCTAGCTAATCATGTATTTTGTTTTATCTTATACATAATAAGGGATAATGTATGCATGGTTTATAATTCATGGATTAATTTACCCACCAAACACTTGGAACAATGATTATCAAATAAGGGTTGACTCACTTAATATATGCAAGCCTTGGGAAAATCATCCTAAAAGGGTTAATTAAATAAAATGAAATTAAACACACACTTTTTGATGAAAGGGTGTCTTTTGATTGTGATACCTCCATTTAGAAAAGTCTTTGAAGGCCATATAATATTAAAGGATATTGGATAAATAAAATAAGAAATAATTCTTTCAATCATTTGAGGATAAGTATATTTTTGAGGAGAAGAAAAAGAGGAAGTCAAATTTTCCATCATTCATTGATAAAAAAACAAAAAAAGGTTGAAAGATTATTTTGAGAAGAGGTTGATGCCTCAAAGAAAGAGATTGTTGTCTCTCACTAAGTTGTTTCTTAAAAATATATTGGTGTCTCTAGTAGGTTAGTGCCTATAAATTTTTTAAAAATATTATTATTATATGGATGGATTTGGATGGCATTTCAAAGAAGCTATTCATTTATGGTATTTCCCTGAAAGGGTTTCTAGGTAGATCTAGTGTCAATCTATGTTATTTTTATGTGAATGCTTTGATTATGGATATTAATTTTCATTAAATAAAATATAATATTATACTAATTTACCCCCCACCTCTCAAAATAATTATGTGCTTAATAATTTGTATCAAAGTGGTTCCTTCAGAAACAACCTAACCTCTGGAAGTTATATCTTGGGAGCATACATGGCCAGACAAGAACGTTTGTCCACAAACAAGGCTCCATTATTTGATGAAACAAATTATAATTTTTGGAGTATAATAATGGAAACCTATTTAATGTATTTTGGGTTTGATATTTGGCAAGAAGTAGTAAATGGTTATACTACTCCATCATCTCCACCAATAGAACAAGCTAGAAAGAATGCTAGTGAGATCAATGTAAAAGATATGAATGCAATCTTGTGTGGTCTATAAAAATTAGAGTTTGTCAACATGATGCATTGTAAATTGGTGAAAAAAATATGGGACAAACTTTAAAACATATATGAATTTGATAATAAAGTGAATAAGGCCAAGATTCAAACACATAGAAGATAGTTAAAAAGTTTGAAAATGAAGGATAAAGAAAACATTGTAACATATATGCTTTTCTTGGATGAAAATTTCAAAACTAATAAAAATATTAGAAAAAAATTTAAGATATAATGATTATGCAGAAAGTATTAAGGTCTCTTCCTTTAAGATTTGATGCCAAAGTCTCCACCATCAAAGAAATGAGAGATCCAAATACATTAACAATGGAAGAATTGCATGGGATCTTCACAACATATGAAATGAGGATCAAAAATGAGAAATCATCTAAGAAGGAAACAATATTCAAAGCTTCTAAGAAAGGGAAATATAAAGAGCCTAAATCAAGTGATATCACTAGCGATGAAGAAGATGAGAAGCAGGCCCTGTTTGCCGAAAAGATTAAAAAGGGATCTGGAAAATACAAAGGTAAGCTACCTTTCAAGTGTTTAAATTATTGTAAAATAAGTCACATTGATTATAAATATCCACATAAGGATTATATATATGATGATGAAAATAATAATTAATAAATAAATGAAAATAAAATAAAACCTAAATACAAGAAAAGCTTCAAAAAAAATGAAAATAAGAAAAAGTTTTATAAGCATAAGAAAAGTCTCTATTCTAAAAAGGATAGAAGCTTAGGTAAGGAGAGTGATGAGAGAATTCCAGGTAGTGACAAAGAAAAAACTATATTTGTTGCTATTAAAATAAATAATGATGCTTGTATAAGTGAAGACACCTTAAAAGAGGAGGAAGATATCAAAGATGAAGGAGAATTAAATCATGAAGAAGAACTCATCTGTGGTTTAAGTGAGATAAAATTTCTTAAGAAGAAGAATCAGATAAAAAATATTACATATTTAAAAGTAAGAAGAAAAAAATAGTGACCCAAAAACATAAATGTTTCATAGCATTGAAGGGTCAAAAAAGGTCATCATTAGTTTAAAAAATAAAACAAAAGAAGCCAAGAAAACATAGGAGGAAGTAAGAGTCCAATTTAAGGAAAAAGAAGAATACATAGCCAATCTAAAATCAAAAGTGATATATTAAAAAAGGAATTGGAGAAGACATGTGCTAAATTGAAAAGAAATTTAAGGTTTGAAAAAAGACCCAAAGTACTAGATGAGATTCTGAATTTACAAATGTGATCATGCATCAAGAATGGTTTTGGTTATGAAGAGAAATAGAAGAGCACTAAAGAAGGTTAGAGTGAAAAATTTACCAAACCACCTAATAAAATTAATATGAAGAATCCAAAGAGCTACTCAAAAGTATTCAAGGGATCCGTAAAAGGTAAAATCATTAAAGAGAATGTTAAAAAAGGGCACATTACTTATCCCAATGACAAACAAGGTAAGAACGTATCCATATAAATTTTCAAAAGAATATTCCCTCTAAAGTAGTATAATGCAATCAAGTACACAAATTCCTTATATGATAATTATTATTCATGCAATAATTTTAAGCATAGTGCAATGGAGTGTAAGATACATGTAATAAATAGGTATGCATGAAACAATGGTAGAAGTACTTATGAAATTCCATGTAGAAACTATAACTCATTTACACCATTATTTAATTACAAAAAAGGTTACATTTTATGCTATAATTTTAATAACTTTGGTCATATAGCATGATTATGTAGAAGCGTTGGTATAGAACCTCCTAGATGAAATAAGAAATTGATTATTTCATCAAAAATAAAAAAGAACCTACAAAAATATGGAAGTAAAAGCAAGAAAAAAATCAAATCAAGGAGGAATCTATGTTTGTGCAAACAATATTTCATGCACAAGATGAAGAAAAATAGTGGTATATTAACATTAGATGCTCAAGTCACATGATTGGTGATAAGATCAAATTTCTGAGATTAAAGGAAATGAGTGGAGGCATGGTGAAATTTGGAGATAATGCCACAATATAGATCATTGGAAAAGGTGACCTGAGCCTTGATAATGGAAGAACTAAAATAGAAAATGGATTATATGTTAAAATTTTGAATCATAAAATCCTAAGTGTCATCTAAATGTGTGACTAAAGACACACACTCACATTTTATGCTCAAGTTTATGAGGTCAAGAAAATAGACATAGTAAAGTTTATTGTAGATTCAAAAAAAATAACTAACAATTTGTATGTACTCAGTGAAGTTAAGAGAGAGAAATGCTACATAATTTAGATTGATGAAAGATGGATATGAAATATAAGGAAGGGACACATGAAAGTCAACAATCTAGTGAAAATAAGCACTATGCAAGATGTAAGAGATATGCTAAGGATAAAAAAACCATCAAATATCCTTTGCAAGTAGTGTCAACATGTAAAATTGACAAGAACAAGTTTTAGATCAAAAGAGTACTCAACCACCCAACCATTAGAACTAATTCATATATATCTCTATTATCCCACAAGAATTCAAAACATCCTAGGTGAGAGCTATATCATATTGCTTATTGATGTTTATTACCAAATGACATGGGTTATTTTTCTAAAAGAAAAATCTGAGGTGTTCAAGAAGTTTAAAAATTTTAAAGCTTTGTTTGAAAATGAAATGAATATAAAAATCAAGTGCTTAAGATTAGATCAAGGAGGTGAGTCCCTCTCAAATGAATTCAATGACTATTATGAACAACATGGAATAGAAAGGCAGTTCTTAGATGCAAGGACTCCACAACCAAATGGAGTTGTAGAAAGAATGAACATAACAATTTAGAAAATGGCTATAGCCATGTTAAATTAATGTAATCTATTAGATAAGTTTTGGAGAGAAACGGTTAATACCACACTCTACATTTTGAATAGATGGCATATCATAGTGAATAATACCAAAAACTTGTATGAGTTATGGAAGGGTAGACCAACATTGGTAAAATATTTCAAAGTGTTCACATGCAAATGTTTCATTAGGAGAGATGAAGAAGACTTGGGAAAGTTTAACTCAAGAGCTAATAAAGGTATCTTTGTTGGATATTATTCAAAAAGTAAAGCCTATAGATGTTACAATAAAAGGTTGTAAATGATTTTAGAAAGTGCCAATGTAAAGATGGATGAAACAAAGACTCACAAGGTTAGTGCACAATAAAATGATCATTTAGAAGAAATAGAATATGAGTAAGAAGAAGAAAGAGGAATGTGAAGATACAAGGGGGCCATCAAGGTTTGTTCATAAAAATCACTCAAAAATCCAAGTTATTGGTGATATGGATGCTAGATTGAAAATTGGAAAAATATTTGTGAGCACATCTAGCCATGTGAACTTCTCATTGTTATTAAAAATATAACCTAATAACTTTGCATAAGCTAGAAATTATAAGCATTGGATTTATGTTATGGAATAAGAGTTGATTCAAATTAAGAAAAATGAGACATGGTAGCTTTTCCTCGATCAAAAGACAAAATTATGATTGGTACCAAATGGGTTTTCAAGAATAAATTGAATGAAGATGGTCAAATAACATGAAATGAATTGATATTGGTTTGCAAAAGGTATGTTCAAGTTGGAGGTATAGATTTTGAAGAAACCTTTGCCCCTATTGCAAGATTAAAGACCATTAGAATCTTTTTTGGTATATGTTATTTTCAAGAATTTCAAAGTTTATCAAATGTATGTCAAACCCACTTTTTTGAATGACAAATTAGAGGAAGACATGTATATTGAACAACCAAAAGGTTTCCCTCCATCAAAAAATAATAACTATGTGTGCTGACTAAAGGTTCCTTTCTACACTTGTGTTATCAAAAAATATTAATATAAGTGTAATAAATATGTGTGCCGATTGAATGTTCCTTTCTACACTTGTTGTACACCAGCAAATATATTTTGATAACACAAGTGTAATTAATATTTAAAGATGGTTCCTTTCTATTTCAAGTGTAATAACACAAGCCACCAAGTTAATAACACAAGTTACCAATATCCATAATATGTGATAACACAAGTGTAATTAATATTTTGAAGAATCCAATTATGCACTCAAGGACAAAACATAGGTAAAGTTGGAGTATGTTACTACAAAAGATCATATAGAAAATATTTTCACAAAGCCCCTCCCAAAAGAAAATTTTGAGTTTCTAAGGCAGAAATTTGGATTACTTCATTCTTCATCTAGTCATTAAATCTATCAAGAGAAGCATGGGTTAAGGGGAAACTAGTCATTGTATTATTTAGCTCTATTTATGTGTTGATAAGATCCATTATATTGTACATCCCTTTGCCATTGATGTCAAAGGTGGAGAATTGAACTAAGGGGGAACAGAGGAAGAGAATTGCATCAAGGAGGAGTTCATGCACTAATTTATTATAGTATTTCCAACAATGACAAAGGGGGAGATTGTTTGAATACATTGATGTCAAATGGAGAAGTAATAGAATTGTCATAAAGTAATCGAAAAGTCAGAAAATAACAAAATTTTCCCATACAAAGAATGGTATTTTTAGGAATCAATACCAAAATATGGAAGGATAAATTGCCTTGGTTTCGGTCCC
This sequence comes from Torreya grandis, assembly GCA_037957365.1. NCBI lineage: Eukaryota > Viridiplantae > Streptophyta > Pinopsida > Cupressales > Taxaceae > Torreya > Torreya grandis. The sequence goes on along the minus strand of JARHVA010000489.1, from coordinate 2,402,774 downwards.
CAAGTACAAAAAGGACCAACAATAGTAAAAAATGATGAATAATAAAAAATGTATTTAATTTATTTCAATATTAATTAAGGAAGACCGATCAGCTTAGAGGAGTTTTGTTGAGTTCTAAAGGAAGGTTTTTATGTTTTTTTATTTATGGCTTAATTACCCTACCAAACACATGCAACAATGATTATCAAACAAGTGTCGATCCACTTGATATATGGTAGCAGGAAAATTATCCCACATGGGTTAATTACATAAATTAAAATTAAACATACATCCTTTGATTAAAAGATGTCTTTTGATTGGGATGCCTACATTAGGAAAATCTTTTGAATTCTATATAAGATGAAAGGACATTGGATAAATTAAAAAAGACAAAAATCTTTCAACCATTTGATAATAAACAATTTTTCAAGGAGAAGAAAAAGAGGAAGTCAAATTTGCCATCATTCATTGATAAAGCAAAAAAAAGGTGGAAAGATTGTTTCGGTAAGAGGTCAGTGCCTCACAAAAAGACATTGATGTATCTCTCTAAGTTGATGCTTAGCAATAGGTGATTGGTGTCTCTAGTAGGTTGGTGCTTACAAATTTTATAAAATAATTACTATTATATGGCTAGATTTGGATGGTAGTTTCAATCAACTATTCATTTTTGGTTTTTCTTAGAAAGAGTTTTCACATAATTTTGGTGTCAATTTGTATCATTTTTAAGTGAATGTTTTGATTGTGGATATTAAGTTTCATTAAGTAAAAGATAATATTATATTGATTCAATGTCAAACTCAGTGTAAGCATGTACTTAACATCCACACCAATCAAAAGTGGGGTTATTATAATCTAAACCCTCATTTTAAATTGCATTGATGACAATAAAATTTTCCTTCCCTGAGGGAGTACCATTATCTACCACTCGTGCATTGATTTGACCCAACCATTAAACTTTGTAATCACAATATTGTAGCTAGCATATGTATATCTAAGTTATAAAGCTATAAATGTCATGCACAATTCAATTCTAGCATGCAAGATGTCAATAATCCATAATTAAACAATCAAAATATATTATTTAAAAAATTGCGTTGGTTGTATTTTTAAACCATTAACTTTTATGCCCCTTAAATCATTATGTATAAAACAGGCCTTCAAACAACCCTTGAATATCAAGTCAACGACCAGCCAACTAAAATATCAACATCGAAACCCCTTTTAAAAAAATGAATTACATCCAACTAGACACAATTGGTGCAAAAAGTGGATCCCCAAAACTAGAAGGAAAATGAAGAGATGCCCCCCAAAAAAAGGGGATACCAAAGGGAAAGAGAACGGATACCGAAAACGAATCCTAAATCTTAATGAACACAACATACCTTGACCGAGACACACTATGGATCTGGCCCATGATGGCCATGAGCAAGGGCCTCTTGGGATCTGATCCTTCGTAGGCCATCAATTCGTCCTCTGTGACCTCACCAAGCTGAACTGGCTGAGGCATATGCTCCATGAGCACGAAGTTAGAAAAATAAATGACAAAGCTACATATCTTACGATTTGGAATAATATGTGAAATATAAATATAAAAGGAAAAATGCACGAGAGATTAGCTTAATGAAATATACTTTTGTCTTTGTTGTTACTATTCTTTACCTGAGTTGCACTGCAATATTGAATAATTAGCACTTCATTTTATGCAGTAAATGACATAGAAAATGTATCTCCTTTGCCATGAATAACATTATGGTTTCATGTAACTCATACCATACCAACCATCTATTCAAATTCGACGATTACAAAAAACACAAATCTTCAGACTATGGAGGAACCATCGCTGTTATTGCCTCACAAACACTCCACAAGTTCTGCATGTTCTCCTTCTAGTGTTCGTATATCGTCCTCTGCCATTTTAAACCGTAAAATTTTTGGACAAATCAAGGTATGCAAAAACATCAGAGCATTCAATGAATATTTTATGCATAATACATTTCCTCTTGAATGCAATCCTTTGGAAATAAGGTAATTGTCAGAATCAAGAGAGCATGCAAAACAAGAACTAAAACAAATAAATAAGAACTGAACAATTGCTACAGCAATTTCTTGAAAGAAAGAGATTCTATTGATCTTTAATTTTCCTTGCCTTACAATGATGCGCTCAAGCATCTTTAAATAGATTTGAATCCATACAATAATTAGAAAATAAACTCAAGACAAACTCAAGACTAAAATTAGTCTTTACATGCAAACTAACTCTCTAACAAATACTCTAACAGTTTAACTAACTGTTCACTCAACTGATTGTTCACAACTGCAGCTTAAGTGCTTGCATGTGTAGAAATTATCTTGGGTTTCTAACACTCCCCATTAATTTTTACCATTTACAATTTTATCATTTACAATGCCTAAATTTTGTCTCAACTAATCAAAGGTCTCTTTTGGTAATGCCTTTGTACATATATCTGCTAATTGATCTTCAGATCTGCAAAAGTCTAGATGGATTTCTCCATTGTTCACTAATTCTCTGATAAAGTGAAATCTTGTATCAATATGCTTGCTTCTCTTATGAAACACATGATTTTTTGATAAAGCGATTGTTGATTTGTTATCACAGAAGATTGGTGTTGACTCCTTATGTGCCTGTAATAAATCTTTCAATATTCTTCCTTCATTGCTGATTTAAAAGTGTCTACAGACAAATTTTCAGTAAAAATCAAATCATCAACATATAAACACAATCAAAATCTGACCTTCTTTGTTGATTTTTGTGTACAAAGTAGGCTCACTATCGCTTCTGCGGAATCCATTGTTTATCATATAAGAATCAATCCTACTATACCATGCTCTTGGTGCTTGCTTAAGACCATAAAGAGCCTTCTTCAATATGTAAACTTTTTTTTCATGTCCTTGTACTTCATAACCTGTGCGCTGTTTCACATACACTTCTTCATCTAGAAATCCATTCAAGAAAGCTGATTTTACATCCATTTGATATGCATACCAATTATTTTGAGTAGCAATTGATAAAACCATTCTAACAGTGTCTAGTCTAGCAACTGGTGCAAATGTTTCATTATAGTCAACTCCATGTTTTTGTGCAAAACCTTTTGCAACTAACCTTGCTTTGTGCTTTTCAACATTTCCATCTGCATCAAACTTAGTCTTATAAACCCATTTGACTCCAATACAATCCTTGCCTTCAGATAAATCTGTTAGATCCCATGTCTGATTTCTTTCTATATCATTCATCTCTTCATCCATTGCTTTTAGCCAATGTTTCTCATTAACTGCTTCTTCATAATACATAGGATCATGAGTGAAAAGAGAAAAATTTGAAACCAAATCTAATTTCTCTTCTTTTTGATTATAAATCTCACTCAAACTTTTCATTTTCTTACCTTTCAATCTTGCTCTTAAAGTAGCAAGAGTTGGATTTGATTGATCACTTACTTATGAATTTGGAGTAGGGTGACATGCATGACTAGATGATTCACCTTGTTCAAACCTTCTAGGTGTTCTTACTGGAGTGCTTGTGCCTACTTGTGGAGAGGATTGTCCACCTTGCAAATTTTGTTCTTCAGAAACTTCTTCATCCTATGGAATTGGTGCTCCAACTGTGATGATGCTACCATCCCATGCTTTTGCTTCTTTAAATTCAACATCTCTGCTTATAATCACTTGCTTTGAAATAGGGCTATATAGCTTCTAAGCTTTTGAATCTTCACTATAGCCAATAAAAATGCATTTCTCACCTCTATCATCAAATTTTTTTTCTCAATTTAGATGGTATAAGAGAATATGCAACACAACCAAAAATTCTAAAATGATATACACTATATTTTTTACCAGTCCACGCTTCTTGTGGAATTTGATCTCTTACACTCTTTGTTGGGCTTCTGTTCAGAATATACACTGCACATGCTACTGCTTCTACCCAATATTCATTTGACAAGTGTTTGGCTTTCAACATGCTTCTTGCCATCTCCATTATTGTTCTATTCTTTCTTTCTGTTACACCATTCTGCTGTGGTGTGTACCTTGTAGTCAACTATCTTTTGATTCCATGATAGCTGTAAAAATCTTGAAATTGATTAGACATATATTCACCTCCTCTATCTAATCTGAGTACCTTGATATAATGGCCACTCTATTTTTCAACCATTGCCTTGAATTCTTTAAACTTTCCAAACGCTTTAGATTTATTTTTGAGAAAGTATATCCATGTCTTTTTGCTAAAGTCATCAATGAAGGTTAGAAAATAAGTACTACCTCCAAACAATGTAGTTTGCATTGGTCCACATAAATCACTATGGACTAACTCCAATATTACCTTAGCTCTATATGAGGCTCCTATTGGAAAGCTCTCTCTATGTTGTTTTGCCAGAATACAATTGTCACATGAACTTTTTGGCTTTTCTATTGGTGGTAAACCCTTCACCATATTTTTTTTTTGTAATAAATTTAAACCTCCAAAATGTAAATGTCCATACCTTAAGTGACATAGCCATGATTGGTCTAGCTGCATGGATTTGTAGTGGGCTTCTTCTTTTCCTTGGATGCACTGAATATGGAGAGGGAACATGTGATTCTTGGTCATCTCCACTTTTCCTATCAACCTGTCACTTGAAAACTTGTCCAATATTGTGCAAACATTATCCATAAAAGATACTCTGTAACCTTTCTGCACTAACTGACCAACACTCAAAAGATTGTTTTAGTCTAGGTACAAAATAAACATCAGGTATAAACCTTCTTTCACCATTCTTGGCCAAAACGTTTATGACACCTTTACCCATGACATCTACTGTGATATCATTTCCTAATTTCACTTCTAATTTTATAGAATCATCAAGACTAGCAAAAAAAAATTTATTTCCTATCATATGATTACTGCATCCACTATCTAAGAACCAAATATCTTTAGCCTTTTCTTGAGTAACATTACAAGTAAGAAACATGCTTCCAGGATTAGAACTAGATTCATCTGGATTAGAACTAGATTCACCTATGTAATTAGCATTCTGCTTGTACACATATCCTTGTTTATTTCTGCAGTCACTTGCATAATGACCAAATTTCTTGAAGTAATAACATTGAACATTAGATTTATCAAACCTTTGTGAACCTTGTTGTGAGTGGTTGTTGCCACGTCCTCTACTACTGTAGTTTTGATTACTGTTCTCACCTTCATCTGAATTGTTCCTTCCATATCAGCGTCTGCCTCTTCCTCTGAAGCTTGACCTGGCTCTTCCTCTTCCTCTGCCAACTGATACCTGTGACTTGAAGGCATTCTCAAGAGAAGTGTTATTCCTATTCATTCTGGATTCATGTGTTAACAAAGAACCCATTAATTCATCTACAGATAATTGTTCCAAATCATTGGTTTCTTCAATAGCTACAACTATAGCATCGAATTTACTCAGTAAACATCTGAGTATTTTCTCTATGATCTTCTGATCTGTCATAGTTTCTCCATTAGATCTAATTTGATTCACTATATTCAAAACTTGACCCATAAACTGGTCTATAGATTCTGATTCATTCATTTGCAAATTTTCAAAAGTTCTCCTAAGACATTGCAATTTAGCAATTTTTACCTTTGTATTACCTCTATAGGTAGTTTCCAAGATTTCCCATGCCTCTCTGGATCTCGTTGATGCTGCAACTCTGGAAAAAATAGATTCATCCAATCCCTGTTGGATGAGAAATAAAGCTTTTGCATCTTTCTTCTTATTCTCTTTAAGCTAGTCCTTTTGAGCTTGATTTAATACCAGATGGGCTGCCTCATCCTGCGGTTCTACAAAACCACTCTCTACCAGATCTCATACATCTTGTGAGCAAAATAAAGTTTTCATCTTAATTGCCTAGAAATCATAATTCTTACCATCAAAAATGAGAATTTGAGGCTGTGAAATACTGTTATACGTTGTCATTTCTCATGCTAAAAATGACTTTCTAGTCGTTGTTTCTGACACACAGTCACCGATGACAGTTAAACTGCCGCAGTCGGTGATCTGATACTGCCGACGTCGGTTAAACTGTCAATGTCGATCACTAATACTGCCGACGTCGGTTAAATGCTGATGTCGGTCACTAATACTATTGACATCGGTTATACTGTCGATGTCAGTCACTAATACTGCCGATGTTGGTTATACTGCCGATGTCGGTCTTGGAGTCGGCTGATGTCGGTCTCTGCACTCCCTGTTGGCTCTTCCTTCACTCTTTGACTGCGGCTGCTGTGCGCTTCTACTGACTGCGCACTTCTGCAATCTCTGCTTCTCTTTGTGCTTCTGCTGCACAAATCCTTACCAGGCTCTAATACCAATTTGTCAGAATCAAGAGAGCATGCAAAACAAGAACTAAAACAAATAAATAAAAACTGAACAATTGCTACAGCAATTTCTTGAAAGAAAGAGATTCTATTGATCTTCAATTTTCCTTGCCTTACAATGATGCGCCCAAACGTCTTTAAATAGATTTGAATCCATACAATAATTAGAAAATAAACTCAAGACAAACTCAAGACTAAAATTAGTCTTTACATGCAAACTAACTCTCTAATAAATACTCTTAACAGTTTAACTAACTATTTACTAACTAACTGTTCACTCAACTGATTGTTCACAACTGCAGCTTAAGTGCTTGCATGTGTAGAAATTATCTTGGGTTTCTAACAGTAATGCCCCCAGTCTGAAATAGATTCACAATGACGCATAAAACTATATAAACCTAGAGTTTGTGGAATTTGATACATGGAAAAAAAAAAATGTAAACAAACACGAGATTAGTTTAGTAAGTTAAAAATATTGCCTGCTTAGAGGGGATGAATATAAGCTCTACAAATGTGACCTGTGACCCTTGATCAGCTGCACTTTGAAAGTCTTCCCTCCTGAATTGAAGATCCTATTTGGGCGTCTTGGGAACATGCCTAGAAAGTGCAAATTTAACAGTAAAGACACCTTATGGTTTTATTTTCTGGGGATGCGCCAATGCCCTGACATGAGTCACGGAAATGAGTAAATTACTTCAGTTTCTTATTCCATCCATAAACTGGGAACTTTCTAAAAAAAGAAAGGTAGTCACATTGGGAGCATTCTATGTAGGTGTCATTCACAGGTGGCCAACGCTTTCTTAATGAGCCGTTAATACTTTGAAGACCACCAAAACCAATGTCACTTATCATCATTGGATGGCGGTTGCATTCAAGATGACGTCCTTAATAAATTATTTTTGCAGGTTGTCATAATAGTGGTATCTATTACGACAAGATAAATTACAATGTATAGGGACAATTCGTTCAATGTTTTTGCCTTATCTGCACCGACATTATTAAAAATATATTCTAAATGTAGATTTTTAGGGATTTGATTATCTAGAATCACATGAACCCTGAAATAACATATAAACCATTTAGTCAATCAAGGTACACTAAATAATATTATTATATTTTATTACTTAAAAATCTTACAATTTTTTTAAATAAAATTTGTATATTTTTTTATACACACAAAATGGTACAATTTAGTTTGCAGAAAGATTCAAGTTTAATTTTAAGTTAAAACAGTTTACCTTTCGGAACTAAAAATATAAGTTGACAAAATTATTAATAAAAAGCTTCAAACATTAAAAGTTATACAATTGAATCACGGAGAGTTAATTTTTTTTAATCTAGAATATGTTTTTTAAGCTTATAACTCTATAAATAGAGAGGAAATGGAAGAAGTTGCAAAAGAAGAATATTTTCAAGGTGGTGGATATCGAGGGATCATCGAGAGCCATGGGAAGGATTGAATTAGTGGAGAATGAGTCGACGAAGGATTGAGATTGAGATGAAGGAATACGAGGAAGATATATAAGAAAGTGGGATCTATTACTTCAGGTTTAGTAATTTGAGGAAAATGAGATTAGTAATTTGAGGAATATATGATTAAGGTAAGACCAAACATGACGATTGGGTTGTCAAAGGAAGATATTCACTTGGTTAGAGAGGCATATGGGTCAGAATTTCAGGATTTAGTAAGAGATAATAATAATGAAGCTATACATAAAGAGGGATGGATGCTAGATCAGAAATATGAATCTATTTCACACGAAAAATTGTCAATTAAAGATAAATATTTCTGTAATGATAGTGTTCTATTGAGAAATATTGATCCAAATTCCATGACCAATAATTCTGAAAGTGAGGGAGATAATTTTTGAGATCAGAAAAAAGAAGATAGATATGACCCATCTCTTGATGCAAGAATAATTCTTACGTCTAAAGGTAAATATTTTATGGATGGGCCATCGAATGAATGAAAAATGATTTAGGATTGAGAAGTGTTGAATAATGATTTAGATCTTATGTCTAAATATGGATAGGATCCAACTAATTCAAATCTGAATCAACCAAAACTATAAGATTTGTGGAGAAGTGAGTGGGATATAGAACCTCTCATGGTAATACTTTGAGATAAAAAAAGGTGAATTTATTCCATGTTTAAAAAAAAAAAAAAATGTCAGAACTTGTTTTCTATAAGAATAGATTACTGAAACTTTTATTTGAAAACATTCAAAGGTTTAGTCCTTGGAGGAGTGAGTGGGAAATAATTGGAAAGGGAAAAATAAGAAACCCTGAGAAAAAGAATATGCAAAACAAGAACTTAAACAAATAAACAAGAAAGAACTCAATTGCTACAACAATCTCTACAACAAGAACTTAAACAAATAAATAAGAAAGAACCCAATTGCTACAACAATCTCTTTGAAAAAATAAGATTTTATTGATCTTCAATTTTCCTTGCTTACAATGATGCGCCCAAGGCGTCTTTAAATAGATTTTGAATCCAAAAATAACTGATTGATTAACTAATCATCTAATTGCTTAACTAACTAATTGTTAAGTGCTTAAACTAACTCATATCTAACTTTCAGTTAACTAACTGAATGTAAACCAACTGATTGCTCAACTATCAGTTACTAACTGATTGCTTAACTGCAGCTAACTGCTTGCATGCATGAGGAGTGCAGAAATTAAACTCCAGTTCAACTTGACTTTCTAACACTCCCCCTTAATTTCTACCACTTACAATTTTAGCATTTACAATGCCTAAATTTTGTCTCAAATAATCAAATGTCTCTTTTGCTAATGCCTTTGTAAATATATCTGCCAATTGATCTTCAGATCTGTAGAAGTCCAGATGGATTTCTCCATTGTTCACTAATTCTATGATAAAGTGAAATCTTGTATCAATGTGCTTGCTCCTCTTGTGAAACACATGATTTTTTGATAATGCAATTTCTGATTTGTTGTCACAAAAGATTGGTTTTGACTCCTTTTGTGCTTGTAATAAATCTTTCAATATTTTTCTTATCCAAGTTGCTTGACATGCTGCTGATGTGGCTGCTACATACTCTGCTTCAGCTGATGAAAGTGTCACTATAGGTTGTTTTTTGGATGTCCATGTGACCACACATGTTCCTAAAAGAAAGGCATGTCCAAAAGTACTCTCCTGTCATCAACACTACCTATAAAATCACTATCTGTAAAACCAATCAAACTAAAATCGTTAGTTGTGAAATATAAAATTCCATATTCTGTAGTTCCTGCCACATATCTCAATATCCTTTTTCCAACTTGCCAATGTGAGTCTTTTGGTGACTCCATGAATCTTGAGATTAAACTAACCCCATACATGATATCTGGTTTAGTAGCTGCAAGATACATCAAACTGCCAACTAATCTTTTGAATGTTGTAGAATCAACATTAGAACCTTTTTCTTCTTTGCTAAGTTGAGTCCCTGTAGCAACTGGTGTAGGTGTTGGTTTACAATTCAGCATCTTAAATCTCTTTAACACATCCTTTGCATATTTAGTTTGACAGATAAATTTTTTTCTCTGATTGTACAACTTCTATTCCCAAAAAATAATTCATTAATCCCAAATCTATCATTTCAAATTCTTTCTTCATTCCTGATTTAAAAGTGTCTATAGACAAATTTTCAATAAAAATCAAACCATCAACATATAAACACACAATCAAAATCTAACCTTTTTTGTTGATTTTTGTGTACAAAGTAGGCTCACTATTGCTTCTGCTAAATCCATTGTTTATCATGTAAGAATCAATCCTACTATACCATGCACTTAGTGCTTGCTTGAGACCATAAAGAGCCTTCTTCAATTTGTAAACTTTTTCTTCATGTCCTTGTACTTCATAATCTGTGGGCTATTTCACATACACTTCATCTAGAAAACCATTCAAGAAAGTTGATTTTACATCCATTTGATATACATACCAATTATTTTGAACAACAATTAATAAAACCATTCTAATAGTATCCAATCTAGCAACTGGTGCAAATATTTCATTGTAATCAACTCCATGTTCTTGTGCAAAACCTTTTGCTACTAACCTTGCCTTGTGCTTTTCAACATTTCCATCTGCATCAAATTTAGTTTTATAAACCCATTTGACTCCAATAAAATCCTTACCTTAAGATAAAATAGTTAGATCCCATGTTTGATTTCTTTCAATATCATTCAACTCTTCATCCATTGCTTTTAGCCAATGTTCCTCATTAACTACTTCTTCATATTACATAGGATCATGAGTGAAAAGAGAAAAATTTGAAACCAAATCTAATTTCTCTTCTTCTTGATTATAAATCTCATTCAAAATTCTAATTTTCTTACCTTTAATTTTTGATCTTAAAGTAGCAAGAGTTGGATCTAATTCATCACTTACTTGTGAATTTGGAGTAGGGTGACATGCATGTCCAGATGATTCACCTTGTTCAAACCTCGTAGGTGTTTTTATTGGAGTGCTTGTTCCTTCTTGTGGAGAGGATTGATAGCCTTGCAAATTTTGTTCTTCAAATTCTTCTTCATTCTATGGAATTGGTGCTCCCATTGTGATGGTGTTACCATCCCATGCTTCTTCTTCTTTAAATTCAACATCCCTGCTAATAATCACTCGCTTTGAAATTGGGTTATACAACTTATAAGCCTTAGATTCTTCACTATAGCCAATCAAAATTCATTTCTCACCTCTATCATCAAGTTTTCTTCTCAATTTAGATGGTATAAGAGAATATTCTATACAACCAAAAATTCTGAAATGATTTACACTATGTTTCTTACCACTCCACGCTTCTTGTAGAATTCGATCTCTAACACACTTTGTTGGGCTTCTATTTAGAATATACACTGCACATGCTATTGCTTCTGCCCAATATTCATTTGACAAGTGTTTGGCCTTCAACATGCTTCTTGCCATCTCCATGATTGTTCTATTCTTTCTTTCTACTACACCATTCTGTTGTGGTGTGTACCTTGTAGTCAATTGCCTTTTGATGCCATGATATCTGTAAAAATCTTGAAATGCATTAGACATATATTTACCTCCTCTATCTGATCTAAGTAATTTTATATAATGGCCACTCTGCTTTTCAACCATTACCTTGAATTCTTTAAACTTTTCAAAGGCTTCAGACTTATTTTTGAGAAAATATATCCACATCTTTCTGCTAAAGTCATCAATGAAGGTTAGAAAATAAGTACTACCTCCAAGTGATGTAGTTTGCATTGGTCCACATAAATCACTATGGACTAGCTCTAATATTACCTTAGCTCTATATGATCCTCCTACTGGAAAACTCTCTCTATGCTGTTTTGCCAGAATACAACTATCACATGAACTTTTTGGCTTTTCTATTGGTGGTAAACCCTTCACCATATTTTTCTTCTATAACAAATTCAAACCTCCAAAATGTAAATGTCCATACCTTAAGTGCCATAGCCATGATTGGTCTAGCTTCATGGATTTGTAGTGGGCTTCCTCTTCTCCTTGGATGCACTCAATTCAAAGAGGGAACATCTGATTCTTGGTCATCTCCACTTTTCCTATCAACCTATCACTTGGAAACTTGTCCAAAATTGTGCAAACATTATCCATAAAAGATACTCTATAACCTTTCTGAACTAACTGTCTAATACTCATAAGATTATTTTTTAGTCCAGGTACAAAATAAACATCAGGTATAAACCTTCTTTCACCATTCTTAGCGAAAACATTTATTACACATTTAACCATTACATCCACTTTGATATCATTACCTAATTTCACTTCAAATCTTACAGAATCATCAAGACTAGCAAAAAATTATTTATTCCCTATCATATGATTACTTCATCCACTATCTAAGAACCAAATATCTCTAGCCTTTTCTTGAGTAACTTGACAAGTGAGAAAGAAGTTAGTTTCACCTGGATTAGAACTAGATTCACCTGTGTAATTAGCATTCTGTTTGTCCACATATCCTTGTTTCCTTCTGCAGTCACTTGCATAATGTCCATATTTCTTGCAATAATAACATTGAATATTATATTTATCAAACCTCTGTGAACTTTGCTGGAAGTGATTGTTGCCACGTCCTCTACTACTGTAGTTTTGATTACTATTTTCACCTTCATCTGGATTGTTTCTTCCATATCGGCCTCTGCCTCTTCCTCTGAAGTTTGACCTGGCTCTTCCTCTTCCTCTGCCAAATGATACCTGTGACTTGAAAGCATTCTCAAGCGAAGTATTGTTATTCCTATTCATTCTGGATTCATGTGTTAGCAAAGAACCCATTAATTCATCTACAGATAATTGTTCCAAATCCTTGGTTTCCTCAATAGCTACAACTATTGCATCAAATTTATTGGGTAAACACCTGAATATTTTTTATATAATCTTCTGATCCGTGATAGTTTTTCCATTAGATCTAATTTGATTTACTATATTCAACACTTGACCCATAAACTAGTCTATTGAATCTGAATCATTCATTTGCAAATTTTCAAAACCTCCCCTAAGAGATTGCAATTTAGCAATTTTTACCTTTGTATTACCTTTATAGGTATTCTCCAAGATTTTTCATGCCTCTCTGGATCTCATTGCTGCTGCTACTCTAGAAAATATAGATTCATCCAATGCATGTTGGATGAGAAATAATGCTTTTGCATCTTTTTTCTTGTTCTCTTTAAGCTCGTCCTTTTGTGCTAGATTTAATGCCAAATGGGCTGCCTTGTCCTGCGGTTCTACAAAACCACTCTCTACCAAATCCCAAACATCTTGTGAGTAAAATAAAGTTCTCATGTTAATTGCTCAAAAATCGTAATTCTTACCATTGAAAATGAGAATTTGACGCTGTGAAATACTATTATTCGCTGCCATGTCTCATGCTGAAATTACTTTCTGGTTTGTTGTTTGTGAACACATTCGCTGATGATGGTTAAACTGCCGAGGTCGGTCAGCTGATAGTGCCGACGTCGGTTTCTTTGCCGATGTCGGTCTGGGAGTCGGCCAACATCGGTCTGATTTTTGATGTCGGTCGGTCTTTCCTGCGCTTCTGCTATGCGTCACTCAGACCTGCGAACTGTTGACTGCTCCTTTGGCTACGCTTTAGACTTGCCTGGCTCTTCTTTCTTCTTGTCGCCTCTCCGCTCGCTGCTTTCCTAACCAGGCTCTGATACCAATTTGTTAGAATCAAGAGAGCATACAAAACAAAAACTTAAACAAATAAACAAGAAAGAACCCAATTGCTACAGCAATCTCTTTGAAAAAATAAGATTTTATTCATCTTCAATTTTCCTTGCTTACAGTGCTACGCCCAAGGCGTCTTTAAATAGATTTTGAATCCAAAAATAACCGATTGATTAACTAATCATCTAACTGCTTAACTAACTGATTGTTAAGTGCTTAAACTAACTCATATCTAACTTTCAGTTAACTAAGTGAATGTAAACTAACTGATTGCTCAACTGTCAGTTTACTAACTGATTGCTTAACTGCATCGAACTGCTTGCATGCATGAGGAGTGGAGAAATTAAACTCCAGTTCAACTTGACTTTCTAACATTAAATTCAAATATTTTCCTTCTAAACAAGCATGAAGTCGTTATAGATTGATTTTTAATGAAAAAGGTAGCTTCAAATTTTAACTGTTATTTTGCTGGCAGTTTTGTGCAAAAGATTCTAAGATATTTATTGAGTGCTTGGAACAGATAAGACAATGCAAATTGTACCCGATGTTTGTTTACTTGTTAAAGTGAGATCTCACGGCTGCCGTTCCAATATGTCCACATTCTCTGCGCTAATCTAACTCTACTCACTCTACTTTGTTTCTGCGAATTTCAAGCAAGTGATGGACACTTATCAACAGCAAATTGCCAATCTTGAATGTTATTGAGATTGTGTTAGTTCGCAATATATCATTATTCTTATGAATAATTGTTTATGCAATGCCAATGACTAATGCCTCCATGACTCATTCGTCTCCTATATGCATATGGTTATCTGTCTAAAGCTATTTAAGTTTTGCATTAATCATAAAGGCTTCTTACTCATCATATCTTTAGATAAAAGTATAGAATTGTGTAGTTTAGATAATAATTTCTAATGTTATTGATATTATAAGTAGTGCTCCTTGGCATTTGGGACATATTGAGTCCTTACAACTGTAATGCCAATATTGGAAACTATTCTTATTTCTTATGATTATAGGTTTAGTTTTTAAATTATCTTAACCATGCTAGTTTTCGTTAGTTTTTTTTTCCTTCTCTACTTTTGCAATTAATGTGATTAAATTTTGAATACAAAACAATTTCCATTTCTTAACCTTTTAAAACATCTGAATGCACCCTTAAAAAAAAAGATGTTATTACGATCAACAAATCCTCGTTCAAACTTCTTAGAATGCCCGAACAAGATCAATAAAACCTTTTCAATTTCAATGCCACCTAGTTTTAGTTTACAAAATGATATGAAATTTATATTGATAATCCCAGAAATTTAAGATCAAAGTAGCTACCTTTTCCCATCGATTTCAGCATCTTTTAATTGAAAAAAATCACATTAAAATTTAATCAAATGAAAAATTTAGATATATTTGAAGAGTCAAAATATTAAGTGAACTGACTTCGTCTCAATTTATTTATGCATTAATCTCATTTTAGGGTACTTGGTACAAGCAAAACTCAAGCAGCAGGGATACTATGCGATACTGAACAGCAGGGATGTGATTAAGATATTTGATTATGGGAGTAAAAGATAATAAATATAAATAAATTTAATTTTAGGAAATTAAAGAAAATCAGTATAAATATAAAATAAAATAAATAAAAAATTATATGATTAAAAAAATTATTCCTAAAAATAAATAAAGAATAGAAATATAATTTAATATAAATATAAATAAAAAATAAAATAAAATAAATCCAATTATATTTCTTTGTTCTTATAATTTATGTTCAATTATGATATCATAAGAACGACGCTGCAAAGAAAGCTGTTTATATAAATGGAACAAAGTTAAATACAAATTTAATCTAGTAATAAACTTACATTAAATAATTTTAAAAAATATAAAACAAAACTAAAGATTAAATAATAGCCGCCGCAAACTTACCTTTAAAAGAATTAAAAGAAATATAGAATAAAATTGAGTAAATAACGTTCCATTCATACCTGCCTCCCCTATCTCAAAGCCTGTCGGTGTATTGCTTCCGCAATCCCTTCGTGGTAATGAGTACGAGAAAGAAACTTGGGCTCGACTTCTACTCAAATTTAGAGTGTTAACGTCATTTACGACTTGTAAATGTGGGATAAAATTATTTCTTGAAAGATTTTGAAGTCTGTTTTTGAGTTTGTCATTGTTTATTGGGATAAGTTATTATTATTATTATTATTTTGGTTGTGTTATATTTTTATTATGATAGTGTTTCGTTAGTGTTTTCTTTTTTTGTGTTGTTTTGATTTTTTTTGTGTTGTAGGGATTAGACTCTTTTTTGTGTTTCAATATCAATTCATAGTTTCGTTAAAACATTTATCTTATCTAATAAAAAGTTTTAAAAATTAAAAATAAAAAAATAATTTAAGAAAAATCAATTACCCCATTATCATCATCATCATCATCATCATCATCATCATTATCAAATTTAATTTAATTAAAGTAAACTACACTTTAAAAAATCCATGAATATAATTTTAAAATATAAACATCGCCTTCTCAACTTAAACCATCTAAGAAAAACTTTATGACAATAAAATCTATAATATAAACATAAACATTTGAATGAGAATTACATTTTTAAAGAATAATTTTTAAGTTTAGTTAATCAAAACTATTTCAAATTAATAAAAATGATTTAGATAATTTTTATTTTTACAAAAATTAAATATATAAATAATATTATATATTGATAATTTAAATACTCTTTATTTTTACAACATTTAAATATATAAATGATATTATGTAAATAATCAAAACTATTTAAAATTAATAGAAATTATTTAAATATATTTATTTTCATAGCATTATAATATATAAATGTTGTTAAAAAAATCTATAAGCTCATTTTATTATTATTATTGTTGTTGTGTGTCTTTTAAATATTCTTTAAATCAATTATTATTTAAAACTTTTTACCTTATTTATATATTCATGTGTGTTTTTTTAATGTTGGAAATGACTTTTATATCCATTCATATTCAAAACCTTTCACCTTAAAATAAACAAAATAAATAGAATATATTTTTTAATATTAAAAAAATAATTTAAAAAATATAAATTGAATAAAATATTTTTTTAATATTTAAAAAAAAACCCAAAAAATAATTAAATTGCGTCTAATATTTTTATTTCTATCCATTTTTTCTTCATCTACGCATATGAAAGGGTAAATATAGAACACGAGTAAGGAGGAGGATTAAACATTGAAATTATATATTTAAATAGGATATTTTGATAAATTTTTTAAAACAATTATTTTAAAATATATAATATGAATTAATAATTTATAATTAATTTAAAAACTCTTCACAAAAATTATAAATTATATATAAATAATTTTTAACGCTGAATTAGAATTGGTATACAAAATTTAGAACTTTAAAAATAATAAGTTATATGTAAATGTGCACAATTCTAATTTTTTTCAAAAATAAATTAAACTTTAAAATGAATATTTTTCAATTAATTTCAACTCAAGTTCAATTCCAATTACAAAAATAAATAATTTTTAAATTTAGAAAAAAATTAAAAATAAATTAAATTGCAATTTTAGATCTTCAAATGGTTATACATAGTCTTTGAAAAATATCAAAATTTTCTCATAATTGAAAGGGGTATGATTCTATTGAAATTTTTGAATTGATCATTTTAGCATGAAGATAAGACTCAAATAAAACTACAAATCAAAAGTTATGACCTTTGAAAATTCAACCTCTTTTTCTACATCAAAATATCCTCTAAATGAACTAATATTTAATAATTTTCACTTTAAAATAACTAAAATAGATTGAATATTTTTTAATATTCAAAAAATATTTTAAAATAATTAAGAGTGAAATAAATTTTTAAATATTAAAAATAATTTTGACATAATCAAAATGAAATGAGTATTTTTATTTCTACAATGTTCTTATGAAGAATTTATATTTATATATGAAAAGATAAATCAAACAATGTACATGAATATGAATGTGTGTGTGTTTTGAAGGATAAGTAGAGCAATTTTCATAATAAATTGTAAAAATTAAAAAATATAAAAAGTTTATATTTAAATGATAAATTTTAAAGAAAATTAAGAAATTAATTTCATCTTAAATTATATAAAATGGATTAATAACTTATAGTCCATTTCAAAATGAAAGGTTCTCCACATTAAATTTAGAATTTTATTTTTGAATTGCATTTTAAGTTAATGTTTTATTAATATAAAAAATATTTTGAATTAAAAATATATAATATATTTTTATTTAATTTCAAAATAAAATATAATAATTTTTTTTCTTAATGAAAATAAATTACAAATTATAAAGTCTAAAATCATGATTGCACATTTTACAATATAAACATAGATTTCTTAACCTAAACTATCTATTATGAGATCAAAATTAAATCATTAATAAGAATAAAACTAATAAAATAAAAATTAAATTACTAAAATAAAAAATGACTAAATATAAAATATAATTTTATTAGTTTTAAATCTAAATTATCAAATTACTAAATAATTAAAAATATATATTAAATAATAAAAAAATTAAAAAATAATAATTAAAAGTATTAAATACATCTTGATTATTTTCAAGTCTAACCAATCAAAACTATTTAAATCAATTAAAATTATATATATATATATATATATATATATATATATATCCAAAAAAAATTATATTTTTATTTTTATATTATTCTAATTTATTTTATATAATTTATCAATATATACAAATGATGGAATTACCTTTTAAATAAATTAATATTTAAAAAAAATTTGGTAGATTTATCATTTTTAATCCATGCATACATATATGAAAGGGTATTGAGGCAAGGAGCAAGAAGATACATAATTGTAATATATTTTTTAATTAAAAATTAATAAACACTAGATAAGTTGAGCAAATGGGTAGAGTACCTTTCTATAATTTTATATTTCATGTATATATAAATGAAAAAGGTAAAAAGGTAAAGAGTAAGAAAATAAAAAAGTATGATATATATTTGTATTAAAAATTAATAAATATTAGATAAGTGAATTTTAATGATAAATTTTATAAAAATTAAAAATGTATAGTTTTAATAATAAATTGTATAAAAATAATAAATATTAAATTATATTGCTGAGATGGGGTGTGTTGGTAAATCAACTTAGTTGTTATATGCACCATCCAAATTTGATTGTAGGCGTTGTTCCCATAAAATATGCTTCGTATCTATCTAAAAAAATAAATATTAAATTATATATTTGAATGATAAATTTTGATATACTTTTATATAAAAATAAAAAATAGTAATTTGTATATTAGAATAATAAATTTTGATGAAAGCTTATTTAAAATAAAAACATCTCCATCAAAATTTGAATTTGAATTTAATTTCAAAATTAAATATAACATACTAAAACAAAATACAAACCAAATAATAATATTTTATTAAACAAATTAATTTTCAAATGTTATTAAAAATATCATTTAAATATAATCATTAGCAAAAAAATTCAAAATATTATTATCATTTCATTTAAATATAATTGTCACCAAAAACTTTATATTTTCAAGTTTAAATTTTATGTTTTTAAAAAAAAAAATGATTTCACCTAGATTCGATTCTATTATTTTGGCTTTATCAATATTAATATTCTAACATTCTTTCTTATTTTTCTAAAACAACCTTTCAATTTCACTTTTATTCTTTTTCTTTTATTGATATTAATATTTCTAACTTTTTTCATTTTTCAAAAATTATCATTTAATTTCATTTCATTCCAAATCATTTTCATGTTTCTTATTTTTTTAATTGATTTATATTCGTGTTTCTTATTTTTCCATTTCAAACTCCAATTTGTAATCTTGTTTCTTATTTTTTTAATTGAAACTCCAATATCACATATGCCTCACCAACTAAAGTGAGACATTTTTAACTTTTGAAAGTCTTCTTTTTTAATATCGAAACACGTTTAGAAAACATTTATAACCTTTGAATGAATATTTTTCCAAATCTCACATTAACTGGCCATTTTCAATATGAATGTTCCTTAGTAAATAGAGTGAGACATTTATAACCTTTTTTTTCAATATTTTTTTAAATTTTCTCAATACTATCATAAAATATGTATGTATATTTTAAAAATATTATATTTTTTCAATTTTAATATTACAATATTAAAAAATCAATTCGTAAAATGATATGAAATTTATATCGACATTCATAATCATTTTATTAGTCTCTAAAGAATCACTATTAAAACCTTTTAACTTTAATTCAATTTTTTTTTTTTTTTTTTCTTTTTTTTTTAATCTAATAAATATATAAACTTTTTATAAAAATAAATATCACTTTTTTTTAATTGATTAAATTAAATGATTTTTTTAAAATGTAGATTAATTGGTCCAAAAAATTATATGTTATAGCCTTCCTCGGCCGCCCCACACTTCATTCAAAACACTGAATTTGTTTCCTACTACAATCACTTTATGTTGATCAGTCCTAATTGTTACTTTGAGTGTTGGGCTTAGTTATTATATGCAATGTATATTTGATTAATTATTGAATGCTGGATTTGTTCACAGAGGTGAATTTCTAGTGGATTTAGTCATCAAAGAACATGGTCTTCTTTATTGTCGTTGGCGTCTTCTCAATAAATTTTGACCCCACCATGGATATCAATGAAATCCTCACGTATTATTTTACTAAGCTTCCAACATAATCTTTGGCCTTAACTCGAACTTTTTCATTATTCTTCATCTTTATTGTGTCTTTTATCTGAGAATCTCTCAAAATCTTATTCTCTGTGCTGGGAAAAACTCATTTTTCTAAACCAAAAACCTACAAACATCTTTATTGTGTTTTTTATTTGAGAATCTCCAAAATCTTATTCTCCTATTCACTCGGGTGATGACAAAAGCCTCGATCATTTTCCTAAACCAAAAATGTACTCTTGTAGGTCTATATAAGAAAATGAAGTGGGATTTCCTTGTCTCAAATGGGAGTTGTGAGTGCCATCCTTAGAAAAGCTTGAAAACCCATATCGAAATTGGGGAAACTGAGTTATAATACCCTACTCCATGGATTTTGAGGACAATCCAAAGGAAAAATTATTCCATTTACATAGAAATTGTATTTTTACAGTTAGAACAATGAGTACAAAAGTATATTCTTGTTGTTAGATTTGATTTGAGTGGTCGACACTAACCCTAACACTTAGCCTTCCCACCTTATTTATTTTCCACTAACTTATTTATTTTACACAGTGAGGCAGCAAAGAAAAGCTTCTAAGAATATTGAATTTCTTTGTGACAATGAAGATGCGTCTAAGTATTGCAGGATGTGTTGGAATGCTTAGGCAATGAGAATGGTAGGGTTGTGTGTACGGAAAGGAAATAGGGTTTCGGTCTGCTTGCTTGCTTTGATAGAGCCGGCCTGGATTAAACCCTGCACTTATATTTGTTCATTGTGCCGCTTGTTGGAGCTATATCAGTTCTGTTGCTTTTGATAATCGATCTACGTCATGTTTTTGGCAACATAAATTGGCTCAAGAATTTAGATTTTTATCAATCTGTTTTGTTTCTATGAGTCTTTACTTATCCAATGCAAGGAAAAAACCAGACAAAATATGGTTTTAACTTTCTCAAGCTATTGTATTAATCATAAAATCTTCTTTCTCATCATAACTTAGATAAAAATATGGAATTGTATCTTTCTAATCATATTTTAGATAAAAGAATGGAATTGTATAGTTCAAACTAACCTTCCAACTCTATAATGAAGGATTTATAAAAAAGATGTTATTAAGATGAATAAAACCTCTTTTAAATTTTGCAACCTTATACCCATGTTATTAAGATAAACAAAACATCATTTAAATTCCAAAAATGCTCGAACAAAATTAATAAAATAACATAACTTTCATAACTATTTTTCATTAAACAAAACCTTATTTAAATTCTAAGAATGTTCGAAGAAGATCAACAAAACTTCATAACCTTCATAACTATTTCTCATTCCATCATTAAACAAAACCTCATTTAATTTCTAAAAATGTTCGGAGATCAACAAAACTTCATAATCTTCATAACCATTTCTCATTCTATTCCACCTTCACAACTACATCTTCTCATTCCATCCACAGGAACTAGCTGACTTTGCACTTAGTTTCTTCAAACACTAAGGCGATTTACTTTATATTTTTTTCAATACCACTTACACCAAAATGTTGTGCTCTCTTCAATTTCAATACCACTCATGTTCCAAAAATGATGACATTTATATTAATAATCACAAAAATTTCAAATTGACTTATCTTTTTTCATCGATTTCAACATCTCCAAATTGAAATAAAAATACATTAAAATTTAGTTCAATGCAACCATGTGATACCGAGCAGCAGACATTCTCGGTGATTAAGATATTAATCATCACTAAACATATTTGATTTTAGGTAGAAAGTTTAAATATATGAGAAATATTTTAAAATAAAAAATAAAATTAATTTTAAATAAAAAATAAAATTAAAGTAAAATAAATAAAAAATTACATGATTAAATAAATTTTTTTAAAAACAAATAAAAATATTTTATATAAAAAATTAGAATATAAAATATAAGTTATTATAAATATTAATAAAGAGTAAAATAAAAATAAATCATCATTTTAATGATTTTAAAATATAAAAATTAAAAATAAAATTAAAGTAAAAGAAATAAAAATCTACATGATTAAAAAAATCTGTTTATATATTAAAGAAAAGTAAAATAAAATAAACCGCCATTATGTTACAACAATACCTTGCATGATGTTAATTATTAAAAGCTGTTTATATGATCAAAACAAAGTAAGTTGAAAACAATTTTAATATCTTAAAAAACATACTTTAAAAGAATTAAAAGAACTATATAATAAAATTAAAGACTAAATAATAGCCTTATTTAAAAAGAATTAAAAGAAATATAAAATAAAATTAAAGATTAAATAATAGCCGCAGCGTTCCATTCAGATGTGCCTCCCTTATCTCAAAGCCTTTCAGGGTACTGCTTCGATATTTCCTTGGTGGCAACGTGAGTATGAGTAAGAAACTTAAACTGAATTTATACTCAAATTTTGAGTTATGCCACTTACGACTTGCTAATGTGGGATAATACTATTTTCCATCTTAATTTGGAAATATATATATTTTTTAAATATTTAATTTTTTTAAAAAAAAATATTTGAGTGTTTAACCGGTTTGAATATAACTTAAAAGGATAGAATGTATGCAAATTTCAACTATTATCTAAATATTGATTTAGAAGGACAAACATCATTTATTTATACATTGCAGATAGATGGATCTTTTCTATTTGATGTTAAATTTCAAGGAATATCCATTTTATGAAATTAGTTTGAGATTCAAATCCAATTTCATCCACTTTTTTATAATTTAAATATGTCAACTCATTTTATCATTATTAGTAATAACTTAACTACAACCCTATCAATTAGTTATGAGATATATTTAAATTATGAAATGCTCACTACCCTTTAACAAACCAAAAAACCCTTACTGACTAAGTTTTGGGAAAATAGGTTTAGTTCCAATTACATCACGATTTAATGTATCATTGTGCCTAATTCACAATAAGGTAGTACAGGAAAGTTATTTTACATGAAATGTAATATATGTATCTGCACACAATTCAAACTAGTTTTAGTCATATTTAATCAAATAAAAAAATAAATTATATCTAAATAAATAATATAGAATCAACAATAAATAACAAGAGATGGTTTTCAAAGAATATTTTATTTTTCATAAAAATGGGGCATGGAATATAGAAGATAATATAAAACATATCCAAAATGTGATGCAATCAAAAAATCATAAAATTTAAGAAAAATAGAGATAAGTTGGAGTGCATTCTAATGGTAATGTAAAGAGGTTCCTAGAAAATTTGGCCCATCTATGTTCAATTTTGAATTTGTAAAACTTGATTTCATAATCCTATTTATCTATTTAAAAAATTAAAAACTTTCCTCATTTTTCTCAAATTCCACATATATTTCTAGAAAACTTATATCCTTCTCTACAACCCTAATAACTCATCACATAGTAATAAAAAATGAGGTAGTGAATACGAGGCATATATTATCCATCCATTATTAATAGGTTCGTAGGTTAGATAAATTTGGCAAATAAAATTCAATGTACTTTATAATCAATTTGTAGAAGTAAATGATGTAGAGGGTAAACTTTTGAACATTATAATTTTTTTGAGATCTCGTTTACACTAAAATGGAAGTATCAAAAAATTTAATTCAGCCATAGTTAATTTTAGTGTTTAAAATATAAGTGGTGATTTTTAGGCCCATCTGATCTTACATTCAAAACATACTAAAAATAGTGGTTGAAAAATTACTAGAAAATGAAAGTTACTAAAAATAGAAAATTATTAAAAATAACATGGTTTAATTAGCTTTAGGTAGATTTTGATTTATTTAAATTTTTTAATTACACATGTCAAGTCTAATTGCAATTTAAGATTTATTTAAATATTCCTATATTCATTCAATGAGAATTAATAAAGAAGATTACTTTTCATGTAATTTTTACATTTTGTGGCTATAGATATTTTTCATAGCAAGTCTGTGTTTTAATCATCTAATTTCATATCAAGTTTAAATCTTGGAGGTAATATATTTTTGAATTAATGGTTTTATATTTTAATTGAATATTTTGTGATGAAATAACATGTAGAGATTCTAAGAGGACAAGGAGGAATTATTTAGATGAATAGGATTACACAAGAATTATAAAGGAAAATATAATTATTAATTACAATGGTCATCAATCAAATACAAAGGCAAGGAAAAAAATGAAGACACAAATCATGAAGATGAAATCAAATAATAAGAGGAATGAGAACACCCACCATCAATGAAAGAGAGGATGGTTAGGGATTTGGAGTGAAGGAATGAAGGAATCAACGTTGATGTTCCAGATTATGAAGGTAGTTTAAAACTAGAGTTTATAGACTAGTTAAAAAACATGGATCAATTTATAAAAATGAAAACTCAAAAAGAAGATAATAAAGTAAATTTTCTATGCATTAAATTCAAGGGTCATGTAATGATTTGGTGGGAGGAAACTAAAGATCATGAAGATGAAATTCAACAAGAAAAAGAAAAAGAACACCCACCATCAATAGAAGAAAGGATGTTTAGGGATTTAGAGGGAAGAAATAAAGGAATCAAGGTTGATGTTCTAAATTATGGAGGTAGTTAAAAACTATTTGGGGAGTTGACAAACTGGTTAAACAACATGGAGAATTTTTTCAAATAAAAAACATAGAGAGGAGATAAAAAAAAGTAGTGTTTATATTTATGAAATTAAAGGGTCATGCAATGATTTGGTGGGATCACCTACAGAAAGAAAGACAAAGAAAGGGTAAAGAAATGGTCAACATGTAGAATAAAATGGAGATGAAATTGAGGGAGAAATTTATTCTTGTGCATTATACACAAACCCTATATAAATTATTTTAGAATTTAAGGCAAAAATATCACAATATAAAAGACTATATAAATGAGTTTTACAAGTTTTTCATATGAGTGAAACATGAAAAAATAGAAGAATAGATGGTCACAAGGTATGTAAATTCTTTGAAGTTTTCTATTAAAAATGAATTGAGCATACATATAATAATTTGCATGGAGGAGACTTATCAATTAGCTTTGAAGTTCAGAGAAAATTAAAATTATATATATATATATATATATATATATATATATATATATATATATATATATATATATATATATATATATATATATATATATACATATATATACATATATATATATATATATATATATATACACACACACACACACATATATATATATATATATATATATATATATATATATATATATATATATATATATATATATATATATATATATATTGTTGATCAATTAGACAAAGAAGAAGACAATCACCTCCATTAAGGGGATGAGGTGGATTTAGTTCCATTATAGGATCTCCCCATGGTGCAAAAAATTAAGAATATAATAGACAAATGTTTTAATAGTAATAAAGATGAAAATTATTTTAGAGAGGACAATCCTATGGTGATGCTAGAAGGTGGTTTCCAAATAAAAGTGAGTCTTATGTTTGTTACATATGTGGATAATAAAGACACATAGTGCTTGAGTGTATGAACTATTAGAAATAAGAAATGAGGAAAGAGGACTGCCCAAGAGTTAATTTAGTTGAGGCTAAGATCAAAGAGCAAAATACATAAGATATAATAGGAGATAATTAATGAAATTAAAAATTAACAAGAACAAGAAAATTACCAATAGGTCAAGAACTTGAAACAATACTCAAAATTGATTTGTATTGATTACTTGAAATAATTATAAACCCAAACCATGCTTAAATAAGCCTCAACTAAAAAATTAGACTTTACATGTAAATTTTTTTAAAAAAAACTAAAATCTAAATAAAAATGCCTATTTTTAAAAATCCTAAAATAACCTTAAAATCTCTTAAAATATCTTAAACACTATAATTATAATAATGGATGAAATTAAATTAAATTTTATGTCCAATTCTGAAAATAGAAAAAAAACCCAAAAAAATATTAAATCATAATTTTGGACCCTCAGATGATCATGTACAACATCTAAAAAATATCAAAAATATTGATAGGCCATTAGAACCCCCAGGAAAGAAAGAAAAAAATTGATAAGATCATTTTGGCATGTGTAAGATATTAAACGGAGCTATAGTTCAAAAGTTATGGCCTCCAAAAGTTGGCCTATTTTTTATACATCATTCTCCTTTGGTTGAAAATAACTCAACTCCTACGAGTTGGCATGATTATATTGATACCATTTTTCATTGTCAATATTCTTCAACTCCCATTCTATAATCTAAGTGTTGTCTTCTTCTTTCAAGCCTTCCCACTGCACTAAATACTTGTTATAATTCCCTTGCCTTGTGTTCACTGTCTTCATATCCAAAACTTGCACTTATTTTTATTTCTTCTTCTTTAGAACTTGGTGCTCAAAATTTACTTCTTCATATTCGTCATCTTCACCATCCTCTCCATAGAATTCATATAAATCTGAAACATTAAATACTGGAGATATATCAAAATTTTGTGGTAAACTCACCTCATATGCATTATCATTGATTTTCTTCATAATTTTGCATGGTCCAATTTTTTTTTACTTCAACTTGTTATATGTGCCTTTTTTAAATATTTATTTCCTTAAGTAAACCATTACTAAATCTCCTTCTTCAAATACCTTTAATCTTCTTCTGGCATCTATTGTTGCTTTATATTTATCATTACTTTCCTATAAATTTCTTCTTACTCCATTTTTCAACTAATGTATATGCTATGCAAATGCTACTTCATCATCATCAATTCAATCTACAATTGGTAATTGTACCAAATCTAAAATCCCTATAGGATTTCTTCCATAAACAATTTTAAATGTTGATTTTTTTGGTGATCTATTCACTAAACTGCTATATACAAACTCAACTTGTGGTAAATCCAAGTCCCATTGCTTTAGCTTCTTCCCACTATGCATCTCAATAAATTTTACAAGCTCCTATTCACAAATTTTGTCTATCCATCTATTTGTGGGTGATATGCACTACTGAATTATATCTTAGTACCCATCTTCTTCCACAAAGTCCTCAAAAAATGACTTAAAAATTTCATGTCCCTATCTGATGTAATAGGTTTTAGAACACTATGTAATCTTACAATATCTATAAAAAATAATTCTGTAACCCTAGTGGCATCATTGGTTTTCTTACATGTAATGAAATGAACCATTTTAGAAAATCTATCTACAACAAAAAAAATTGAATTGTTACCTCTCTATGTGTTTAGCAATCCTAACACAAAATCCATACTTAAATCTGTCCATGGCCCTCTTGGAACTGGTAATGGAATGTAAATTATAGTATTTTTTGCATGTCCTTTAGCCACTTGATATATTCTACACCTTACAATATACCTTACCACATCTCTATTCATCATTGGCCAAACATACTTTTCCTCCACCAAATCCATTGTCTTTGTCTTACCAAAATGTCCATCCAAACCACCACTATGTAATTATCTTATTATGTTATCTCATAGAGACCAACTGCACATTTTTTTCCCTTTGAAGAGATGACATTCTTGCATTAGATATTAATCATGAATAACATATGTCCCACCTATTAATGGATTCTTGCACTTCTCAACTACCTTGCTAAAATATGGATCAGTATCATATAATTCTTTAATGGATTCAAATCCAAATACTTCATTTACTATAGTAGTTAATAATGATACCCTCTTACTTAATGCATCAGCTATCTGATTCTATTTATTGATTTTATTTCAACACAAAAGTATACCCCTGTAAGAAATAAACCCACTTTACCTTCCTACTATTCAAATTCTTTTTTGTATTCACATAGTTCAAAGCCTCATGGTCTATAAAGAGTATAAAATCATTAGGCACCAAGTAATGCCTCGAATGTCTTAATGCTAGTACAATTAAATAAATCTTAACATCATAGGTAGAATACTTTGTTCTTACCTCATTCAATTTTTTATTGAAATATGTTATTGGCTTCCCTTGACTCATCATAACACCAATTCTGACAAATGAGGCATCATAATCAACCTCAAACACTTTGTTAAAATATGGTAATGCTAAAATTGGTCTTTCTATAATCTTCTTCAAAATTTCAAAAAAAATTGTGGCTTCTATAGTCCATGCAAATTCTTTCCCTCTCATTCAATCTATTATTGGTACCACAATACTACTAATTTTTTTAATAAATTTTCTATAAAAAGTTGCTAAACCATGCATACTTCTTACATCTGTAATGCTTCTTGGAATAGGCTAGTCAAAAATTGCTTTTATTTTTTCTTCATCCATTTTCAAACCATCTGTTGAAATTACAAATCTCAAAAATACCAAATTATTCTACATAATCCTGTACTTTAAATTTGCATACAACTTCTCCTTTCTTAATAAATCCAGTAGCATTCTCAAATGTTGTAAGTGTTATTATTTAGTCTTACTGATTATCAAAATATCATCAAAATAAACAACCATAAAATTACCAATATATTTTCATATCACTGTATTCATCACCCTCATAAATATTCTAAGTGCATTAGATAGTCCAAATGGTATCATCATCCACTCATATAAGCCATCCCTAGTCTTGAATATAGTTTTACACTCATCTCCTTCACAAATTTTATTATGATAATTACCACTCCTTATATCAATCTTGGTAAAATAATTTTCTTCTACAAGTACACCCATCATATCATCTAAACAAGGTATAGGAAACCTATACTTTACTATAATTTTATTAATTTCTCTACTATCCATACACATTCTCCATCCTCCATCTTTCTTTGGAGTTAGAAATGTTGGAGTTATACATGGACTCATACTCTCCCTTATCACCTTCTTTCTTAGCAGTTTATTAACCTATTTTTTTAATTCTATATGTTCTATTGGACTCATCTTATAAGTTGGTAGATTGGGTAGAGCTGATCCTAAAATCAAATCAATGTGATACTAAATATCTCTCTTCAGTGGTAAACCATTTGGTAACCTATCAGGCATAACATCTATATATTGTTTCAACACTCTTGCTACTTCTATTAGTATTGGCACCATTTTTGTTTTTTTATTCTTTGTTACTAGTACTTAAAAAAAACCTGCTACCTTCATATCTTAGATAAACTCTTTAGTATAGAGTATGCTTTCTATCTTCTCTTCCTCTTTAAGAGGTAAAAAAACTACCTTTGTCCCACCTTTCCAAAAATTGTATGTGTTATTTTCCCCATCACACGCTAATTTCCTATCAAAATCCCATGGCCTCCCCAATAACACATGACACACATCCATCAAAATAACATCACACCATATTTCATCATTATAAGTTTTTATTAGAGAAAAATTGATTAAGCACCTTTTATCTACCATAACCTTATTGTTAAAAAAATATTTGATCATAGCCATGCATCATCACCTTCTTTACTCTACACTTGCTCCTTCCTTGGAGAGATCATGGTTCTTCTCATCATGAGATTCTCTCCTACATCTACGGATACAAATTCAGTATTTTTCTCTTCTATTTTAGCATCAACTAGATTTACTCTTGGATGATCTTCTTGCCTCCTTTCTTGATCTTGATAGTTTGGACACTCAAGTGCTTTGTGACATTATTTTCTACATCTATAACAAACATAAGATCTATGTTGAATTGGAAATCATCCTCTAACACCACCATAACCTCATCTCGTCTAAAATTCTCTTCCTCTTTGTTGTTAATGAAACCCTTACCTATTATCATCTTGACTTTCTGCACCACATGATGATTCACCTTTATTGGCATTAAATCCACCTTTGGTGGTATTAAACCCACCTCATCCCCTTACTATAATGGATCTACCTCTTTTTGGACCAGTTGATGTGATTCTAAAATTTTGTGTATTTTTTTTCTTCTACCTTTAAAGCTAATTGATAAGCCTCCTCCATGTTAAGTATTATATGCATGCTTAATTCATCTTAAATAGAAAATTCTAAACCATTTACATACCTTGTAGCCATCTGCTCTTCTATTTTATCATGCTCCACTCATATGAAAAGTTTATAAAATTTATCTATATACTATTATATACTTTGATATTTTTTCCTCAAAATTTTTAATCTTTTGTATAGGGTTTGTGCATAATCCATAGGAAGAAATTTCTCTCTCAGCTTCTTCATATTTTTTCATGAATTAACCTTCTCCTTACCTTTTTTTGTTTCTATTTCTGTAGGTGATCCCACCAAATCATTGCATGGCCTTTCAATTTTGTACATGCAAACTTTACCTTCTTATCTTCTCTCATAGTATTCCACTCGAAGAACTTCTCCATGTTATTCATCCAATCTACCAACTCCTCTAGTTTTAAACTACCTCCATAATTTGGAATATTAACCTTGATTTCTGGATTATTTCCTTTTAAATCTTGAACCATCCTCTCTTCCATTGATAGTGGTTGCTCTTATTGTTCTTCTTCTTGCTGAAATTCTTCATCATGATCTATGTCTTCCTAATCACCACCTTCTCTTAACTATTGATCACTAATAATATCTATGAATTATTGAACTTGCCTCTATAGCTCTTTTATAATTTTATCATCTATGATATAGCTCCTCATCCTCTTGCCATTCATCTCTCCTCCAAGATTTAAACTTGCTCTTATCCCAGATAATGAAACTAAAATCTAACAAGAACAAACAAATTATCAATAGGCCAAGATCTTGAAACAATACTTAAAATTGATTAATATTTATTTCTTGAAATAATTATAAACACAAACCATACCTAAATAACCCTCAACTTATAAATTAGAGTTTACATGCAAAATTTAAAAAAAAAAAAAAAAAAAAAAAATCTAAAAAAAGCCTATTTTTAAAACTCACAAAATAACCCTAAAATATTCTAAAATATTCATAACAATATAATTATACAATGGGATTAAATTAAATTAAATTTTATGTTTAGTTCTAAAACTATACAATTTTTGTTTTAAAAAAAAAAAAAAAAAAAAAAAACAATTTTTTTTTTTATTAAATCATAATTTTAGACCCTCATATGATCACATAAGGGCTCTAAAAATTATAAAAAAATATTTATAAGATGTTAGAATCACCTAGGAAAGGAAATAATATTTTTGATATGGTCATTTTGGCATGTTAAATATTTCAAACAGAGTTATGGTTCAAAAGTTATGACCTCCAGATGTTGGCATATTTTTTTTGCATCAATAATGGAGAAAATATCCTAATGGGATAACAATCATTTCTCCAAGGAGGTAACAGATGTAGAATATGAAAGTGGTGATGCATGGTTATAAACAAACATTTTTTGAATAATGTGCACTTCAAGAGGTAAGATATGCAAGTTAATTATAGATGATAGTAGTTTTGAAAATATGGTTTCGAAAAAAATGGTAGATAAACTAGGTTTGTGATGTGAAAAACAACGTAATCCTTATTAGATTTCATGTTTTAATAAATGGAATGAATTTATAATAGATAAAAAGTGCTTACTTAATTTTTTTAAATGAAAAAATTATAAAGATAAAATATGATACGATATTATACCAATGGATATATGCCATGTGTTATTGAGAAGGCCATGGCTATTTGATATAAAATCAATTCATGATGGAGCAAAGAGCACATGTAATTTTTGGAAATGTGCTTAAAAAGTCATTTTACTACCTCTTAAAGAAGAGTGGAAGACATAAAACATGTTGTCCATAAAATAATTTGTCAAGGATATGATGATGACATGTTACTATGCATTAAAAGTAAATAAAGAACACACAAAATTGATACAAATACTAGAAAATGAAGTATAAGTGTTAAAAAAATATGTAGATGTTATACCTAATTAGTTACCAGATAGTTATCCATAAAATAGATACATTCAACATCATATTGATTTGATTCTAAGATCAAATCTACCGAATCAAGTACCTTATAGGATGAGTCCAACAAAATATGCATAATAGAATGAAACTGTTATTAAATTGGTGAGAAATCATTTAGTAAGGGAGAGTTTTGAGTCCATGTGAAACACCATCATTTTTAACTATAAAGGAATATCAAGGGTGGAGGATTTATGTGGATAATAGAGAAATCAATAAAATTACCATCAAATACAAATTTGTATACCACGTTTAGATGTTATGATGGATGTTCTTGAATGAAATGAATGAAAAACAACATTCAAGACTTGGGAATACCTATATGAGTGGATGGTTATGCCATTTGATTATTTAATGCACCTAGAATATTTATGAGGGTGATGAAAATAGTGCTATGAGATACATTGATAAGTTTGTGGAGATTTATTTTGGTGATGTTTTAATATTTATTAAGATTAAATAAGAACACTTAAATCCATTTTATAATGGTATTAGATTGCTAATAAATTAAAATCTTTATACAAATCTAAAAAAATACAAGTTTATGTAGAATAATTTGGTATTTTGGGGGTTTGTAATTTCAAAAAATGGTGTAAGAATGGATGAAGAAAATTTACACGTAATTTTTGAGCGGTCTGTTCTAGATATAATAACATAGTTGATAAATTTCCATGTTTTATAATCTTTTTATAAAAATTTCATTAATAATTTTATTATTATTGTTGGCTCAATAACAATTTGAATGAGAGGAAGAGTTTGTGTAGACAAGAGAATCAATAGAAAGCTTTGAATTATTGAATAATAAGATTATATGAAAACCTATTTTGGCATTACCATATTTTAACAAAGCATTTGAGGTGGATCTTGATGCTTCACATGTGGGAATTGGTTTTGTGTTGAGTCAAGAAGTAATGACAATAACATATTTCAGTGAGAAGTTAAATGAGGTAAGATAGAAGTATTCTACATATAGTATTGAATTCTAAGTCATTATATAATAATGATGACTTTGGAGGCATTACCTTGTGACTAAGGAGTTTATCTTATTTATATATCATGAGGCTTCAAAATATGTGAACACACAAAATAGGTGTCATTATTTAAAGGATATAATTTTGTTTTGAAACATAAACCCAGAAGTAGAATTATGTAGTTGATGCTTTGATCATAAGAGTAGAACTATTAATTACTATGGTGAGTGAAGTAATTGGATTTGAAGTTATTATAGAACTATATGATACTAATTTAAATTTTGGAAATATATTTGATAAATGAGAGAATTAATTCATGGGTGAGATAATTAGTAGTTATGATTAGTATCTTATACATGATGGTTATGACTTCAAGGGAAAACAACTATGTATTCCAATTAGGTCTCTAAGAAGCAATATTATAAGAGAACTACATAATGTTGGTTTTGCTGAACATTTTTCTAAGACTAAGAAAATAAATTTGGTGGAGGAGAAGTATTATTGAAAAAATATGAAGATTTATGTGGCAATATATGTTTCAAAATGCAAAATATGTCAATTGGCTAAAGGCCATCCATAGAATATGGGATTATACATACCATTACCTATTCAAAGAAGAACATGAATAGATTTGAGTATATATTTTATTTTGGGATTACCAAACACAAAGAGAGGTAATGATTCATTTTTTTATTGTAGATAAATTTTTAACATGATCCTTTTTATTGCATGTAATAAAACTAATGATGCAACTAGAGTTGAACATTTTTCAAAACTTTTGTGAGATTACATGGTGTTTCAAAAAAAATTACATCAGATATGAACATAAAATTTCTAAGTCATTTTTAGATGATTTTATGGAATAATTTTACACTAAGATACAATTAAGTAGTGCATACCACCCACAAACAGATGGATAAATAGAAATGGTAAACAAGAGCTTGATAAAGTTGTGGAGATGCATAGTTGGAGAGAAGCCCAAGTAATGGGGCTTGGATTTATCATAATTTTAGTTTGTATATGATAGTTTAGTGAAGATATCAATAAGAAACACATCATTTTATATTATTTATAATTTAAATCTTGTGGGTGTTTTATATTTGGTATACTTAACAATTTTAAAATGAGTTAGTGATGATGTAGAAGTATTTACATAGCACATACATTAGTTGCAACAAGAAGTGATGAAAATGCTACATGAAAATTATGAGAAGCATTAAGTAGTAATAGATGTAAGAATAATGTAAAAAATATTTGAATAGGGAGATTTATTGGTGTTTTAATTAAGGAAAGAAATAATTATGACTGGCACATACAACAAGTTAGAGTATAACAAAAAAGAACCATGGATAATTATGAATAAAATTAAGGACAATACTTACGAGGTGATTTTACAACATATTTTTTATAATTCTCAATTAATTAATGTTTCATATTTATATTATTCAAATGTAAAATTTGCTAAATTGGAAGAGGATGAAAAATTGGATTGAAAGCAATGGGTATTGAAGAAGAAGAAGAAGAAGAATGAAAATATAGTGCAGATTCTCGATAAGAAGATAGTGAATAAAAGACAAGGAAATTATAACAAGTTTTTGGTATAGTGTGAAAGACTAAAATATGAATAAAACAATTAAATTATAGTATGTGAGATGAAAAAATTGAGAAGAATAAATGGTATGATTGTAATCTAGCCAACTCATAGGAGTTGAGTTGTTTTCAACCAAAGGAGAATGATGTAGAGAACAAACTTCTTGAGACCATAAATTTTAATCAATAACTCCATTTGAGCTCTCGTTTATGCAAAGATGAAGGTATAATTTTTTTTAAGTTATCCATAACCCATTATATCTATTTAAGTACATCTAAAAATATGAGGCCATACATGACCATCTAAGGGTCTAAATTTTCATTTTAAAATACCTTTTCATATTTTTTTTCCATTTTTAGAGATAGGATAGTTTTGTAATCAGACATGAAATTGAGTTGAATTTAGTATATGAGGATAATTTCAGTGTTTAAAATATATTTGGATACTTATAGGCTCATCTAAGATTGTATTTAAAACTTACTAAAATAAAATTTAAAAAATTTCTATAAGATGAAAGTATGACATAATTTATCTAGTAATGCATAACTTACTGCTATTATATCACTCAAATGTTAAGTCACTTCA
Source organism: Torreya grandis (assembly GCA_037957365.1). Lineage (NCBI taxonomy): Eukaryota > Viridiplantae > Streptophyta > Pinopsida > Cupressales > Taxaceae > Torreya > Torreya grandis. Next base: position 2,367,610 of record JARHVA010000489.1, on the reverse strand, counting down.
TATGATTACAGAGACAAAAAATCTAGATTTTGATAAGTGTTCTACATTTCTCATCCAAAAATAAAGGGGGAAATAACATTAAGCTAATTCAACATTAATTTATACATAAAGTGCATTAATTGGAAAGTCAAAGAGAAAGGTTCAATAATGGAGTGCTAGTAGTTGTTCAAAATAATCCTATAACAATAATATAAGTACTTCTAATAGATATAGATGTAAGTGTTTTTATTCAATAAATATTGTCATAAGTGACAATATGGTTTATAAAGTAATAAAAATAAGTCACAATATGAAGATGTGTTTTAATAAGATCAAAAAAAATCAATGGGTGAGTATGCATTTGTGGCAACATAAAATCAATTAGTGGAGTCAAGAATGTGGTATTTTGACTCAAGTGTATTAAGACACTACAAGTGTCATAAATAATAGTATTTAAACTTTGTATAATATGATAATTCTAATGAATTAGTTTCCTTAGGTGATGTTTAGATTCATTATGTGAAAGGATATGAAGATGTTTTTACTAAATTTAATTTTATTAATTACACTTTTAAGAATGTTTAGTTTCATCTAGACATAAAAAATATACTTTTCATAAATTATTTAGCTATAAATCCTAATATTTATGAGTTTAGAGGAAATAGATGCATGGTTATAAATCTTCATGAAAAAGAGTTATTATTGTTGGTGTTGGTAATAATGAATTGTATAAGTTGATTGATCCAAAAACAATAAAAGAGCACACACTAGTAGCAGTTGAGAACACTTGTGATATAAGTCATAAGTGGTATGATTACCTTGATTATGATCATTTCCATAAATTAAGTTAAACTAACATAGTTAATGGACTATTTTCTATTCAAAAGAGTTAGAATGTATTTTTAGGATGTCAAATGGATAAACAACATTCATTTCCATTTATTATTGGTAAGGAACAAATAACTAAAAGTAATGTGGATTTGGTACATGTGGGTTTTCATGCTCCAATTTGGACGCCTTCAATATCTAGAGATTTTTATTTCTTATTGATTATAGATGTCTTTTTTAGGAAAATGTGGTTTTGTTTTCTAAAATTCATAATGTTTATCTAATTTTCATCTTGGAAAGCATTGGTGAGAAACATATAGGAAAAAGTTATAATATCTTAGATTCGTTAATGGGGACGAGTTTATCTTTGAAATATCCATGGAATTATATGAAAAAAAAGGTATACACATGGAATATTATACATGGTTGAATGAAGTCATGATAAGGAAAAAAAGGATAGTCATAGAGATTGCAGATATATGGCCAATAGTCAAATTGTGCCATATCAATACTTAGGAGAAGATATGAATAAAATGGTGTACACCCTCAATAAAATTCCCACACAATATTTTCAATATGTAACACCAATGGAAGAATGGTCTTGTAAGACATGTTATCTAAATAAATTTAATATTTTTATATCCATTGCTTCTATATTGGGAAAAACATACATGTTTATTGGTTATTATGAGTAGAGAGATGCATAAAAATTTCTAGTTGTGTCTAATTATATAATTTTTACTAGTAAAGATGTCTTTTACACGATAAAGTTCCATTATTTTTTTACAATGGTTAATATACTAATAGTAATGTATTTTTTACCTACTATTATATTTGTAAAATGTTTTGGTACTAAGATTGAACGTGATTAAAAAATGGAAAAAACATAAGAGCCAAGTTCTAGTGGTGAAAAGAGTGTTTCTCACTCTTCACAATAAAATAAATAACACTAACACAAAATTCCTAAGTGGTACCATACCAAAATGAAATTTATATGAAAATATGAATTACCTTACTTATTTGAAGGGAAATATACCAAGTTAGGAAAACAAAAGGTACAAGATGAAAGGCAGGGAATTATTACTCTTAGTAATGTTTTAAATATATTAAAACCAAACACAAGTTCAAATACCAAATTCAAACCAAAATGGAAGCTTTACATAAATTCTGGTGAAAGAGGAAGATACATATATAAAAAGCACAAGATTGGTGTGAATAGTAAAAGTCCCAAAATTATTCAATAATGGAAATTAGTAGGTGTTGGGTTTTCAATAATTTGGTATATAATTATCCATTAGGGGATATGATATGTTGTTTAATCTTAATGTATATTCTAAAATTTGTGATGGAACTGGTCAATCTAATAAACAGGTAAATCATGTCACATTCAAGACATGACAAAAATTAAAAACAATGATATAATCCATTGAACCTATTATTCAAAACCATTCGCTACCCTAATTAGTAGTTAGCGAATCATTACCCAGTTACTTTGATAAAATGGATTTGTGACAATAGGCACATTTATATACATTTTGAAGTGGTAATATAACTACACTTTATTTAAGTTCATGCAAATACTTAACATTTTTATTGTAATAATGATTGAAAAATATGGTTTAATATTTAAGGAAGGGTATTATAATAATTAGATTATTAGTTATAAGCTGTGTAATCTTTCTATTATTTTTAGTTTCATATAATCTAATCTTCGATTATGGTTGCACTAACTCTCATTATTTTTTTCATTTATATGGGATATTTATTTTGATCCTTACATGTAATACTAAATGTCTTCTTACT
>JARHVA010000489.1:2260000-2360000 GCA_037957365.1 Torreya grandis | reverse complement strand
TTAACAACCCATTGAGTGCACAATGTGTAAATTGAGGTTATAAAATGTTTGATGCAAAAGTTTGTAATATTTACTATCAACATGAGAGGTTTTATTAGTGTCAAAAGACATAATGTTTGTATTGTGTGAATAGAAGTTTGTGTAGTCTCCATTTACTCATGAAGATGTTTTTAAAGAGAATTGATAATACTATTTTAACATTGTAATTTATTATTAATACCATTAATTTCATCATTTTGAAAATTACTTTTTTACTTAAAATTATTAAATACAAAAAACATGGCTATTTTGAGAATAATAATATAAAAGGTAATAAAAAATTGTTTTAATAGTAAAGAGTAAATAATATCGAGTTGATGTAAATGAATCTTTTTTTTTAATATTAAAGATAAATTTCTAGATAAAAGTTATAAGGAAAATAACTTTAGCTGGAAAACAAAAAGCATAAATGAAGTGGTGTGAAATAAATATAATGAAAGTGACTTATCTTTATTATTAATTTTTAATTAATAAGAATAGTTTAATTAAAATATATACTTTTAAAAAAAAAATCTTTTCTATAAAATCTTATCTATGAGAAAAGACAAAGTCTTTTTATTTTTAAAATAGAATTAAAAGCCTTTTATAGTTTTAATTTTGATTAAAAATAATAATACATAAACAAGATTATTTAAATCATTAAAAAAAACATTATATGCCTATAAAATATTATATCAAGGGTTAAAACTCTTATCTTAATCTTAAATCTTGATCAACTTAACCATGGATAATAAAAGGAGACTTCCTTGATTTATTCTTTATGAATGTTATTTAATGTAATTCAGTGAAAAATTAAAGAGGTGAATAGCGAAGAGCCTTGATAATAATTTAAAAGTATAAACACTGATAGAAAATTCCATTATGATTTAATGTTTTGATATAAAATCATATACCAAAATTACATCCAAAACAATTTTTGAAATACATTTTTTCCCCCAAAAAACATTACTTACATTTTCAATTGTTTCTCAAAAATGCTAATCTTGTTTTTTTCTAAAATTTGAAAAATATAATTTTATTTGATAGATTAAAAATCCCACAAAATAAATAATAAAAGTAATATATTAATATATATATATATATATATATATATATATATATATATATATATATATATATATATATATATATATATATATATATATATATATATATATATCCCCATTTTTTTAATTAATTTTTAGTGAAAAGTCAATGCAAAAATATAAAATAACTCAAAAAACTCCATGATTGAACTATTTACAACATGAAGTTAGAATTCAAACAGGATAAAAAACTAATAATATTTAATATATGGGTTAATATAAATGCTAAAAGACACTAAAAATTATTTCTAAGGGTGTAATCCCTTATAAAAAAAAGTGTCATAAAACTTGCACATGTTCAAATTCAAATTCCTTCAACAAAAAACCCACACACACTCAAATTCAATGTTAAATTTTTTTTATCTGATATTATATTAGGATTTGTATCAAGATATAATAAAAAACATTGTAATAAAAAATTTGACAGTTTAATATGAAGGAATATTACCTCGAAAGTAATCAAACCACTATATTGAACCAACAGTTTTGAAGTCAGAAACTAAATTAGTCGCAAGAAAAAATCGTGTGAATATTAAGAAGGCTTGTAACAAATTATCCTCACAATATAAGGTTAGAATCAATAATAATAGATAACTGGAGAGAAATTCAAGTGACATGTGAATAAGATAAGATTAGATGCATATTTAAAAAATTTAACATGAAGGATGAAGGAGTTACAATAATTCGATCATGACCTTACAAGGTCTTCATAGATTGTGTCAAATGTCATATTCCCTAAAAGGTGAAAAAAAGTGTGTGACATGCATGGGGATGAGTTATTTATGAAATTAAATAAAATAATCCTAAAAGGGGAAAAAAGAGGTGAGATACACCTCATATAATTAGAATAATATGAATTTATTATAATAAGAAATGCATAACTAAAAGATAGACTTAGGATAAGTTAAAATCGTAAAATAATTGTGAGAGTGAACCAAAATAATTTTTATTTCTAGCACAATTGTATTATTTATTATTATTAAATAATCCTTCTAATTCATGCTTCATTGTTACATCTATCTAGACAAGACACTTGTGTGCCTGGATTACACACACACATTAGTATGATGACATACTCTTTACATGATCATATGATTGTACATGATGTTATTTATATACATGATATGGTATTATTAACTATTTTTTAAGATGAGTGATAAGACACGTCCCTCATCTAAAAAGGGGGAAATTATAGTGGGATTGTCATGGAGACATAAACCTCTATGAATAGAATATTAGATTAGAGTACAAATTTCAAAAATTCAAAATGGTTTAGATATCAAATGGTTCATTTACATGATATATTTTGGTACATATATATAAATTATAAGGAAATACTCTATGCATATGTACTCAATTTATAGGGACTTGAAAAAAAATTATTACACACTTTGTTTCATATGCATGGTCATATGCACATAGTTTATAATAACATGAATTATAAGTTTCCACATACACAAAAATTTGAGATACAAGTTCTCAAATACAACATACATATATAGGACAATTTATATTAGTTTATATAGATTCAATGGGCATAATACTGATTCATGCACATATATACACATATTTATATTCATAAGGCATGATATTAGTTCATTCACACATACACAATGACATAGTTGTACAGTTAAATCAAACATGGTTTTCATTCCATTCCAAACTTATTAGATTTATGATCATGATGGAGGCATGAACATTATTCATTCCCTTTTCATCATGAATTTTATTATACATTTAACATAATTAAACAACCAAATATGTGTTTATGATTGGGTCATTAACTTTGTTATTTCCCTTTGAATCATGTTTTTTGTTTACATGGAATTAACTTGAGTGAATATATACAATTAAATATATAATTCATAAGAAGTGGTTGGTCACTTTCTTTGACTGAACCTTGCATGTTTGTTCTCTCTTTTACATGTGGAGTTAAATGGGTTAATTGATTTTATAAGTTTACATATACTCATAAGGTTTGGGGCATGTTGTCTTCCCAACCCAAGATCCTACATAGATACATAAAGTTTGGGTGTTGTCATTATAAATCTCCATGTGGATTAGCAGGAAAGTAAAAGTGTCTCTAATGATTCAATGAGTAATCATAATATCCAACAAATTAAAAGGGAAACATGGTTTTCACTAGTACATGGGTGTACTCTAAACCTTGTTCTTTAAAATAATAAATAAATTGCTTTCATATTAAAATTTTCAATATATGGACATTGAATACACATAATTATTGGTTTTTCTATTAAGTAACCTACACAATTGGATCTTCATACCAAATATGAGGTGTTTGTACAAACTCAATTACATTTTATTATTATAATATAAAAATTCTATTACTAGAATAAAAAGAGGGCATTTATAGATATTAAAATATGGTATTTGGTAATTGAAAATAAAAAATCCTAACACACATTTAATAGAATATACTTGAGTCCATAAATGAAATCCTAATACACTATTATTTGACACTTACATGTTATCTATTGGGTCAACCCTTTCATTCTTATGATAAAAATTTATAGTAACCTCAATGTATGTTTTAAACCTACTAAATATCCTTCATAGACATATCCAAACTTTTAGTTTAGTCTGCATATATGTATGCTAGTTCTACCAAATTTAGTAGTACTTCTAGTCAATATTGACTAGATATGGTCAGAATTGACCCACTCCCAATAATGGATAATTTTAAAAATAAAACCTTTCCTTAGATTAAATTAATTTTAAAACATTTTATTAGCATGATAAATTAACCAAATGAACTCATAAATAAAATAATCAATGTCTTATTCATAAAGGGACCTAGAAATTATCTGGTTGACATATATACTGCACATTGATAAAATATGTCCTATTCTTCTAAAATTTGAAATAAATAATAAGTAACATTCATAACATAAGCCCAAATCACCTTAAAAATAAGTCAAGGTAATCATTTTTTAGGATCAAAACATAAATCATTAGATGCATACATATAGTGAAGGAGTAAAATTTCACAATAAAACTAGGTGGGGGAACTCCATGTGTCTTAATTCCATCATTAGAGTATTGTATATGTAGGCAGTGGTTAATCATGAAACTACAGTGATTGGAAACAACTTTTCTTGTCATACTTCCCTAAATTTTTCATTTTTATAACCCCCATAAGCTTACCTATGGTTTCAATGTAATGAAACTAATTTTAGAGTTGCATGAATAATCATGGTTTATGATCATGAATACAGAGCAAGTAGATATTAACACACAATATTGTATATTTATTATTCCTCATTTCCTCATAGGTTGGTACCAACTAACACAATTAGTATCGACCAATGATATTAACCCCAATCCTATGGAACTAAACCCATAAATATGGAGAATGTTCAAGAATGGAATTAAATTGAATTTAATTAATTCTAATTTCCACTTATAAAATACAATCATAGTCATATAGTCACCTAAAAATGTTAAGTTCACATCCCTTTGTTTTAATTACTATATTTGGCATATGCCAATTATTAAATCATTAAAATCAATTTTAGTATTTTACATTTAGATGTATGGTTTGATGTCATATCTTAATATTTAAGTAATTATGCATTGTTCTATTTTATTATGGTTAGTATTCATTACATTAATCTAAACTAGGCTAAAATAAATAGTGACTGACGTAGGATGTGTGGAATTATTATTAGACTATTGGATACATAATTCTTAATTGCATAAAAAAAATTATAAATTTCATAGCACTCATAATTGGTGTATTTTATTAATAATATTTAAAATGGTTGGGTTCAAATAGGTAATTAGGAAAAAAATCCAAATAGCTTCATTTTTTCCTGGTAAAATTATTAGGTTATTAATAATCTTATGAGGAGGAATTTCTAAAATTGACTGAATTTATTACTATTTATATCCCTCTCTTAAAAATTATGAAACCTAAACAATTTAATAAAGTAACACAAAGGAATATAACCTTACAACTTTGTTTAAATATTTCAAATATATTTCTTGAATCATGCACATGGTTTTCTAGTTTCTTATGTTTTCCAAGGATGACATATAAATAATCCTCTAAAATATATTACATGTAATCATGGAAGATATTCCTCTAGGCCATTTGATAATTATATTCTAGAATGTTGACACTGAATTCCCTGACCACATAACAAATTTTCTCCAAAGGAGTTGTGAATGTGGTTTTATGTTTCCCACTATGATTGATCTTTATTTGGCTATGTTTTATCAAAAAATTTAAAATAAATGAATCTATTAATATAAATGAGGTAAAATACTATGTAAAATTAGAATTCTACAAATATGAAATAAGTGACATAAACTAATTTTGAACTTGCTAAATTTATATATATGCTAAAAGTATAAAGTAATAAAGAAATAAATCTACACAAGAAGATTTAAATAATTATGGTATATAAATATGATATTGAATATGTAATTGTGTTAACTGACTATGGATCCAAAATAGGGTTAATTTATTAGATCTGTAGATAAGTCTACTATATCTAGATAGGGGGAAAACACACTAATATCATTAGGGAGTGTCAATGTTTTATAGGTGGTATATCTACAAATTTGTTGTGATAGGTTTAACTTCACCTCTATATTATATTTTATTATGTGGGAGCCTTTGATTGATCATTAAAACTATTATGTATCTTTTCTTTCAATTTTAACCCTAGCTCAATAGATCAAGAAAACAAAATGAAATCATGAGATAAAAAGAGGTTACGATTTAATTTGTGATTGACATTAACACACCATATGTTAATAATTTAATACATACCAAAACTTTAAATATGAATTTAAATCCATGTATTTCTCCCATTTTATGGTGGTGTGTGTGAAATTATGGTACCAATGATAAGTGTTGGTAAAATTATGATGTGATTAAGTCCTTCAACTATGACTTATGACATTGTAAGTGTACTCAAAATTTATATCATGGATACTAGGGTTGTATGTATTTAAAATTGGGAAAAATAGATAATTTACTCTCGATGTGTACAAATAATTTAGATTATTTTCAAAATGGAATGCTCATTTGTGAAAAATGGTTTGAAATGAGGATATATAATAATATTTTAGGAATTTATTTAAATGGGGATCAATAAAATTGTAATGTGACCCATTAAATGAATTTAAATTTGATAAAATAGTCATTATTTGGGGGGAAGACTTTATTTGTGTAATTAGATAATAACAGGGAAAGGGGTTATCCAAATAAGTCAACCTTATCCAAAGGGAAAGCATAACAAAATTAAAAGTGGGGATCAATCCCAAAGTCAATTTAGGTTGTTTATAATGAAGATTATGGATATTTTGCGATCATTAGTTACTTTTGGAAATGAATCATCTAATTTTCAAAATAAATGAAGATAGGTAAAGGAATGTGGATAGAGGCATAAGCTAAGTGTGTGAAAATGGTGGTCATAAGTACATTATTTTAGATTAAATGTTAATTTATGTGTCTAAATTTTCTACTCATTTTATTTATTTAATGAATCCACACCAAAATTATAAGATTATAAGTAAAACATGTACCTAAAATTTTGAATGAAGAAGAGTCTTGAATGTATGCCACAATGTTGAAATATACATCACATAAAAACTTGAAATGAAACATATATAAATTAGTTCGTACTTGAGATAAAAATATAAAAGTAAAAGGCCATAGGCTTATATATTTAATAAAAAGAAATAAACACACCTAATTTTGTACATGAACCATTATGCTTATAGATTTAATTTATGTTGATATAGTTTAGATCAAATTGTGCATGCCACAATCCTCATTGATATGTCAGTGTGTTTTAGATCTCAAGGTGCCCTTGAATCCATCATAGCATACCCAAAGTAGTGAAGTGATTCTAAATACCTATATGATTTATAATAGATTGTTTTTGTGCTAAAAATGGTGAAAAAAGGTGAACCAACCATTGTAGATGGAATAAATACCATTAATGGTGTAAAATTGGCAAAAAACTAGTGAAAAAAATAGTGTGATCCAAGTATGGTATATACAATATGGAGATTGACAAGTATTACCATTCCATTTATGAAACTCATGTAAATCTGAGTAAGTATGTAGTCATATGCCATGCACATGACCTAAATATGATATTTGGGTGTATATGGATTATAAACAAAGTAATATTATATGATTTTATGATAAAAATATTATTACAAACCATGGAACACATTTTGCACTTTATGCCCCCATTCTAATAAAAATATGAGACAACTTTTAGTATTTTTAAAAAATTATGACTAGGGACCTATTAAAAACTAATTGAGATTTTAAGAATTTATGAAACTAACTACTTTTGGCCTTTTGGGATAATAGCACACTGATTTGGACAAGATCAACCTACACCCTTATACGAATGGAACACTCTTGTCCAAAATTACTTTCTAGGTGAAATCTAGGTATGGACTATGATCCACTATGTGTACCTTGTAGAAATTAATTTATTTAATGGGTTTATTTAGTTTAGTCTCTTTGAAAATCCATTGTGTTATCCCACTCTTTTGATGTGAGCTATGCATCCTATGTAATAAATTAACCCAAAATAAAATTTTATGTGAGATATGTTACGAAAACAATATAAATTTGAGTACTACTAATAACATTGAGGAACATGAAATTATCATATAGATAAACTAAGAAAAATAATAATGTAAGATTCATGTAGAATCCAACATACATTGTGACATTATCAATATATATGTTAAAAATTTGGCATGTAGAGAAGTGATCATATTTGAGTACTAAAATTTGAATTAAATTACTTGGGGAGGGATGCCTAATATCCATCATGGCATTTAAATGAAAATAAGATGATTCATATCTATCATATCATTGAAAAATGAGCAAACTTATCAATCAAGTCTCATGGCTTTGATGTACACACACAAAACACATAGAAACACATAATAGAATGTTAATGGGCCACTTATAATTAACATGTTTAAATTTCACTCACACACATAAAATTATACAATGAAGGATTTGAGACACACATAAGGACATGTTAAAATATCCATAATTAATAATATAAAATACACACAAGACATGAAGCAGGAAAGCAAACATGAAAAACATGTATGATTATATGTAATTGATCAACATAGGCAATTCATAATAATTGTATATTAAATAACCTAAGTAACCAATGATATATTAATGTGTGATTACATGAGAAATATTGATATATTTTATGTAGTGTAAGGAAATAGTAATGAACAAGAAATAATATTCAAAAAATTATAGAACCTATGTATGAGATGCCTTCAATGAGCTTCTTGATGTATGGAAATGATGTAAGAGGTTTGTGTCTATTTTTTATAAAATATTTTTTATCCCTTACTCACTAAGATATGAATGGTGAAATAGGACAATGGCTTAGAGCATTACTATCTAAAAATGACAATTTTTTTGTTTATAAAATTGTAAGTTTGTGATAATAGCATGTCCTAAAACTATGGTTGTAAATAGAATATTGTATGCTCTAAATTGACTCATGTACACTCTTGAAGAATATATGATATGAAACTAGATACAAATAAGCATTTAATAACATGTGCACAAATTAATTGATGCAAATAAATAATAAATATCATATATAGGCCCTATTTATTGAATATTATAAAATATTTATCTTTTTTATTTTTTTGCATATATATGAGTTGAAAGTAACTAGAGATAAATATAATAATATACAAGTCTTCCAAGGGATTAACACTCAATGCATTCTCTATCTTGGATAGGAATTGTAAACTCTTAAGAATGAAAAATGATATACTACTATGATTGAATGGAGTTGAGTTTAAAATCTGAATATTAATTTCCACTTGTACCATAGGTTTTACTCTCATAATGATGATTTGTATCATACTATAAATATTTTTTATCATGATGAACTCTAATTATTTTGGTAACCCATTATGGAGCGCATATATAATGTGTTTTTGCCTTATGTTAAACATAATTAGTGTCATGTTATATCAATCTATGACATGTAGGATTAGACAGAGTATTTATAAAATCTATGACAAATATTTGTTGAAGTGTCCTTTTGAGTATAGGCCTTAGTGAGAGGGTAGATAACTTATTTTTCAATTTTTGAATAATTTTTTAGGTTTTCCAAGCAAAATGTGATGTATAAAATTGATATCTATTGGTGGTAGGTAGTATTCATATAATATACCTCAAATCATAATGACCTCATTAACATAGATATAGTTTAAAAACATGTGAAATTCATAAGGAACTACATATATCTATTGAATATAAAGGCACCCTAATAATATATATAATACCCCTACACTAGGTACTCTTATAAACCTGGTGGCCACATGTGTTGTACCAACCTAGAGTGGTAATTTAATCTCACAAATGGAGATATGAAAGTGACCATTTAATATTTTTACTATCATGGTCTTAGTAATAAAACCATAATCTATGTATCCAAGATGATTATGAAGTTTAGTTGTTCACATATTCACACTTGAACCATTATATACCATGACACTATGAATAGGCTAGTGATCAATGTATGGTTGAATGAGTAAATATTTTAAATCCAAATAATAATATATTATTTCATGATATGAAAATGTGATGAGTTCCCTAGAGTGCACTGATATATGGTAGGTAGCAATGATTCCATTGAGATGATGTAGTGCCTTTATATGAGAATGAGAAGACGCTAGTGGAAGATGTGTATTGTATGCATAATGCATGCTCAATGTATCTACTATCTCATTATCTTTATATGTATAAAAAGGATCAATGAATGTTTTCATTACTTTGATTTCACTTATTTTTACCTTTTAATTGTATTTAGGTGTGTCCACATCAATTAATGTTCCATTTATATCAAATATTGAATCTTACACCTTAATCTATCCACCTATTAGTAGTATTCCATGTAGCTCTATGAAAATCACAAGAGGAATTATGGTCAAATCCATTTTGAAGAGACTTACTGACAACAAAATATATAATGGGAGGAAGATATGAGATTTCATTCCTATAGTGTTTTTAGGAACTTATATGGAGCTTTGGAGAGATTGGCTAATTATCTACTTGGATGAACTAATAGTTTAATGCGTGAAGTTGACTATGAAATTCCATGGAATATTACATTTTGATCATTATTATTATCATTTTTACTCACCTTTTATTTTGGATTACTTGGAATATTTATATTATAATCTATATTGGTTTCATACTTAAGCTTATTCATTATCTATAATTTTAATTCCCTTTCATTTACTATGTGGTAAAAATCTATGAATTAGAGAAAATTCTTATACATGATGAACTCATGTAAAGGTGGAAGTAAACTACATTTAAATATATCCTATAACACTCTTTATACCATATCTATTGTAATTTTAGATATCATTATCTTATATCTTAAGAAATATTATGTTATAGACTCATTAGATTTTTGTTTGAGTTGAGGAATCTAAGTGTATGCAATATTTTCACTGATATTAAATGAAAAATGTGTTAAAACATATCAACCAGTGGATTCAATGCATGAAATTATTTATGAGGTAATTCATTAAAATGTTTTAAATCATATTGATTTAAACTTATTAAAAATAATTTTGATCAACAACTTGTCATTATACACATAGTCCAAACATGTTATGTGAAATGATCACAAATGTTTTTCAGGGTCACCCTTTCCATCATATACTGTAAGCTTGGGTGTCACAAAACCTATAGGTAGAAGCTATAATTTTATGTGACATGCCAACATATTGTGCAATAGAGTGTGAGAATCAATAAATTAAATAAATTTTGAAGCTTATTGCTCCAAATGTAACACCTTGATTTTTAGAGATTAAATCTCGTGCCTAAGGGATTGTACATCAAGAGAATAAGAGTGTGTGTTAACCATTTAAGTTGATGTTCCAAATGACTGAGTAGGAATTGACATATTAATCTATTGATGCCCTTGGGTTTCCCATATAGTAAATGGTGGTACAAATTTTCTATCCATGGAACACATAGGATTATAAATCTCAAATGGGTGTGTCATAATTTCCCTTTTTATATTAAAAGTGTTTGTGAAATGCTATTATACTCTAGAGGTTGTTTGTTATTTCTTTCTAATAAGGATAGGGAATTTTCATTAATTCCTTGTATTATAACAATCATCTCTCTCTCTCTCTCTCTCTCTCTCTCTCTCTCTCTCTCTCTCTCTCTCTCTCTCTCTCTCTCTCTCTCTCTCTCTCTCTCTCTCTCTCTCTCTAAATATTCAATAATGGTTGAATAGGTACACCATAATTTTAATGTAAATATATAGATCTACCCATTCACTACAACATTTTGACATTTTAATTTCTGATCTCAATGTTGCCTATAAGTCACCTTAATATTTTCTAAGATTTTCTTTTCAAATTTTGAATATTAATGTCATATTTTACATTTTATGTTAGTGATTTTATTATTTCACTAAAAAGGATCATCATGGTGGTGAGGTTGGTGGTGAATTTAGGGTATCCATATGTAGCATGTTATGGTGTCACTCTTTGGTAATGTTAAGGTGTGACTAAGTGTTAATGTTACAATGTCTTAATGGAAGGTCATTCTTAAAGTGTATAACCTAAGGTCATATTTAATTAACTCACCATTAACATCCAAATATACATTATTTTTAAAAACCCCTTAAAATGTAATCAAGATTGGGAAAAATTTTAAAAACAATCTCTTTATATATATATTTTTATTTTGAACTTATTTTTCTTCAATCTAGGTTAAAGGGTATGTTATTTTTGAACTAAGGACCCAATACCCTATAAGTGAAACAATAAATCTGAGGCCACTATAACAAAATATAATAATACACTTAGCAAGAGAATACTTAATAAAAAAAGCCAAAGAACAACTAGAATGCAACAAGAAAAATGGCCTCAAATGCCAAAATTTACAATAGAAGCTACTACCTAAAAAACAAAAATAGTAAAAAATATTGTCTAATAATGTACCATAAGATTTTATTTGTTGGATATGAGAGACATAATAAAGGGTTTCAAACCTTGTTTACCTTTGTATTTATTTTTATGAATAAATGTTTTCCATTCTCCTTCCTCCTCAAGATTTTGCAATATGGGAATGGATATATCCAAAAAATCTGCTTGATTCTATGTTTATGCTATTTAAAACACTCCTTATATTTATAAAGGATAATGGGAAACTATATCTAATCTAAATTCTACATTTTCATTAGTCTTTTCAAGTAACACCTCAACTCACCCTCATTGGTCCTTGCCTCACTATAAAATTTTGATGATTCCACTCCTCTTCTACCAAGTGGATCTTTGAATCTAATTTCTCTATTGGTTCTCAATTATACAACTCTTTTTCTTGGCCTTTCACACTTGAAGAATAATCAAAAAAATAAATGATAAACCTATTGATATATAATTATATCTGGGGAATGGTTTAACACATGGATGGATCAAATATAGACAATGACTAGGAGGCACTGACAAAGGGTATAGTCATCTCCCTACTACTTTTGTCTCTACATGAACGAAGGTGAGAAGGCCTGTGGGGTATCTTGATCACATGGAGTGATACTAAAATTTAACATCTATTAGGATTTTTTGCATAAAGGAACATGAATATGACTAGGGAAAAACCAAACTTATTCACTCCATCTAGGAAAGGTTATCATTTTAGAAGAACAAATGATCTAGGTCACATATAAGCTACTAAAGATAGATGGGGATGTGCTTTCAAACTTAATTTCAAAATAAAATTTCAACAAAGGGTTAAATAGGTGAGTGTAATGTTGATCCTAAAAGCATAAAATCTAGACACATTTTATATATGCAAATATTCATACGTCTGTAAGGAAATTAACACCTAAAATATGTAACAACTATATTATTTAAAAGGTAAAATAGGGTAAGATAAATAGATGGTTGTAAAAAATTGTTGTGTGATAGTGATTTTAAAATATAAGGGGATATTTTAATATTCATGACATCATTTCTTTCCAAAGATGTAGAAAAAATCATATGCAAGCTAAGAGAAATACCAAGATTGGTTTGTATTTATTGTTGCTATGAAATGCAAATACCCAAATGATTCTAAAACACTAGAACATACACTAAAACTAGAATATCCTATACTTTTTCCCATTGAATCCTTAAACCTAAGGTGCCCTTAAGAGGCATTCAACAACATATTTCCAAATAACTATGCAAAAAGTGATTTATAACCTAGATCGAAGCCCAAAATACCAATTATTAATGAGCACAAAAATAGATATCCAATTAGTTTAACTTTCAAAACACATCATAGTATTTCACTAATAATAAAAAGTAAGAACCATAAGTATTTTCCATTATTTTTAAATAAAATCTTGCATACATCAATACTTTAAAATTTTGGCATGAGGACAAGCATTGTAAGTTTACTCCATTTTAGATAGGGGTGACATACAAACATGTTCTCAGAGCTTGCTAATGTTTGTACAACTGTAACCTCCTTATCAAGGGAGACAAAATACACACATAACCATGATCACAAAATTTAGAGGAGACTATACTTATGAAAATAAAATACCAACAACCTTATAATAGAGGATAACCCCTCTATTTATATATTTTTAATGCTTTACAAATCTAAAAATGTGGGTTACAATTTGTAATATTGAAAAATTACAAAATAACTTTCCATGTTCCATCACAATTCTCCCAGTTGGAAAGTAATCCTTTTCATGCCTATAATCTTCATCCATTTTCAATAAAAATTATTGTTTCAACTGCCTCTACATGAAATTATGAATATTTGAAACAAAAATTTTCTCTTCTTAGTTGGAAATGCATTCTATATGAGCTAGAAGGAGTTTGTGTTAGAGACAAAACAAACTCTTTTTTCATCTTCTGCAACTACCTAGAGATGCATTTGACCACTCATTTGTAAATATAAAATCTTTTAGATAGCTTATTTTCCTTATATGCATGCCAAAGAATAACCTTGCTCTTACAATGATGGAATTCAAATGCTTCATATCCATGGCTGCTTGAGAAATATTATTTGGAGAGGCCCACCTTGATCTTGAAAACCTACAATATTCCTCCCATGGAGGTGTTTAAACAAACAAAGCAATGAGAAATGCAAAACATAGGTTTATTTTACTTTTTTTTCTTTTTGGCTCCAACTTGCCTTTTCACGCTTTGTATTTTACAAATTTACTTTTTAGGGCTACCTTCACATTTTTTAATGCATAAATGCAATAATTTTTACTTTTTGACCTTTTGGGGAAATTTTTGTCCCTTTTGCAAATTTTAAATTTTCCTTGTTTTAGGAAAATATGGGTCCCACTTGCAAATTTGTAATTCCTTTGTATTGGGGAAATGTGGAACTCATAAATAGTTTTGCAATTTACAAGTTATAGATTTGAAAATTTAAGAATTATAATTCATAGTTTTAGTTCCACTAGAAAGTTCCCTTAGGGAAATGGGAACTCCAACTATAATTTATAATTTACAATTTGAAAATTTGTAAAATTAAAAATTATAGTTGGAGTTCCTATTTCCTTAAAAATCTTCTTGTAGGGAAATGGGAACTCTGAATACAAATTATAATTTGAAAATTTTCAAAATTATAAATGGCCTTAAAATTTCCTATTCGGATTAGGACCCTTAAGGAAATCGAAACTCCAATCATAGTTTACAATTTTGAAAAATTGCAAAATTACAATTGGCCTTGAAAGTTCCAATTTATAAATGGACCTCATGTTGACTAGTGTTGACTCGCAGATTTGGGAGATTCATGTGCAATTTCTAATTTTCACAAGTGAAAAATTACAAAATTTCACTCCTCCTCAACATCTCCTTGAAACTCCTCTTTAGTTGATTTTTCTCCAT
This sequence comes from Torreya grandis, assembly GCA_037957365.1. NCBI lineage: Eukaryota > Viridiplantae > Streptophyta > Pinopsida > Cupressales > Taxaceae > Torreya > Torreya grandis. Next base: position 2,344,962 of record JARHVA010000489.1, on the reverse strand, counting down.
TATCTTTGACTGGTAGGATTGGGAGAGTTGACTACAACTTGCACTTACATTTCAGAAACTTGTATTTTGTAAATTATTTCTCCCACACAAATTTCAGAGTGACTTTGGGGGCCTCATCTAAAAGTTTTGGAAAATTGATATTTTTTACTATTCCCCTCACTTCATCCCTGACTGGTTCAATACAATACCATATAGAAGGTTTTTTCCAAAAACCAAGATATTTCCTTATGGCCATTACTTACTTCTTGATAATAGCCATCATCGATGGAAATATATATTTCCTTGCAAACATGGACATTTAAAACAAACAAGATCAATAGTATTTTAACCCCTGATTTTCCTTGTTGACTCAAAATTCAATGGAAGTTCCTGATATGAACAATTTCCTTGACCTCATTCTCACATTCTAACTCATAAATAGATTAGAAAAATTTTCTTCTTGGATCCTTTAAACAAGTTGAAATCAACAAAGAGATCCTTTTATAGGGGACATAACCTTGGAAGCTCTTTGTGCCCCATATATGAGAAAAAGTATCATATAAAATAAATACAATAACATTTTCACATCACACATATCCATCTTCACTTATATATGCTTTATATTTATGAATAAAATATGCCCTATTTGATGTGCTAGAAATTATTGCCCACACAATGTGCAATGGTCATCAGGGGATTTCTTCCTGTGAATGGGAACATCCAAGTTTTACTATGTTGACTGCAAAAGATCCATTTATAAATTTGAGTATGTCACTTAGCCTACAAGCTACTCAAGCTTACATAATAACTCTAGCCCCACCATTCTTATTTTTAATAAAAATAACTCATGGGATACAAAAGAATGTGTATTTCCAATCTTATTGCCTTAGCCTAGAAATATGAATCCTATTAAGACATACATTGATTTTTTTGGTATAAGATTCCCTAATCTATGTTCTCCATTATTTATTAATAAATAGCCTTACATTACACTTCCCCCAATAATTAGTTTGTTCCTTACCTCTTTATGATAAGATTTGTGAAGCTACTTAAGAATCTTATTCATGCAGCCATACTCTCCCATATCAAACCAAATCTTACAAAGCTTGAGATTAATCTTGAACCATAGCCTTTCAATTTTTTTTCCTCTTCAAAGGCTCTAATTTTTGTCTATTAGAACTCCTATAGGAGTTTAAAATATTAACTTGCAAATCCAGAAACAAAATCCATAATGTTATTTAAACATTTTTCACTGTAATTTTGTGTCACCATTGGTTTAATATATGTCAACATTTCTCGATAATCAGCCATAATCTGTATTAAATAGAATTATTAAACATTAAAATATTTGATCCTATAATATAATATCGTGAGAGTCATAAAATTTTGAACTTAAGCTTTCCAAAACTAGAATGCACGATTATGTGACTACATCATCTTCATGAGAAATTCCTTCTATAGACAATGCTTTCAATCATTAAATCCAGGGAATCTCTACTAAATTATTTTTCTAAGCTTGTATAAGAGGTTAAATACCATATAAATCCTTAGTATTACTCACATCCACTAAATTACATCATTTGAACACACAACACCAACTTTATTGTGACTTTCAAAACCAAGCCTTCATCTAGATTTATGCATACTTCCCTAAAGATCATATGCCTCAATGGGTTTGAAACCATGACCTGCACTTGATTTCCTTGATCAACATGTCTCCTACCATGTCCTTGGTCAATGTTGGTCTATTATTTGAAACATTTCTCAAGTTTTAAACCTTTTGAATCTCCATTAAAGTCCATGAGCCCCTTTTACATTTTGTAAAACTCTGGAAACTCAATAACAATTTACAATCTTGGAAAATTCAAATTGTATTACATTCTCCCTTTTCTATGATCCACCAATATGTCACATTCTATATTTACATTTTGGGATTTAGAACTATAAAAGCAAATTATAATTTTTCATTTCAACATTTATTTTTGGCAAGTGTTTCTCCCATAGAGTCTAGTGGTATCATTTACAATTGGCATACAGGTCAAACATGAAGTCAATGCATAAAGTTTCATGGGGTTATTACCCTTCAAACACAATTTGCATCTCACCCCTAAAACCTCCTATGGAAATGTATGGTGTCATTTAAAATTTAGACTTGGTCAAAATATTGTCAATGGGTGAATATTCTACCAAATATTCTTTAAGGCCATTTGTTTCATTAAATATTTGCCTTGATTCAATGTGGATGAATTTATTAGGGTGTGGCTTAAGGCATTCATTCCATCTCCTATTTCCAATGTGGCATTTCTCCACATAACCATTGACCAAATGCATTAAAAACCCCCAATGTATTTGAAATCTTGTTTCATTTTCTTAATAAATACCTCCACATTGGCATCAACCTTATACCATGGACCCTTTTCTAAGATGCCTCCATTTATTTTAATGAAAACTAGATTATTTCAGAAATTCAGGATGATTAATTTGATCAACAACCAAAGAAGAATCAGATCCTATTATAGGTATATCCTTCTAAGAAGCTTTAGATGTGGTTGGAGAAGTCAAAATGAAAGTAGGCACTCACATAACCTATGTATGAGGTTCATGATAATTTTGGAGAGAATTAATAATAGGGAGATTTTCCCCTTTCTTTCAAAAGGATTTTCTAGTCATCCATTTTCATTTGGTATTTTAGGTCTTCATTTTTCACATTTTTAGGCCTTCAAAAAATTTATCTTTTCACCCTATCATTTTTTAACTCTTGATAAGGGAATCACTGACATTCTTTCTAAGGTTTCCTAGAGTTTCATATGGCACTGATGCTTGAGCTAGGGAAACTTCACATAGAGAATTATTATTAATAACACCATCCACTCCTTTCAAACTACCATTCCCATTTTGTTTCCTTTTACTTTACATTCTATAGGCATATTAAAACATGAAAACATTAAATTTTAGTTGAACAAAGTTTTCATAGGGTTTACATCAAGGCAACTAAGGGAATAGGGGTTTGTATCACTACAAGAGCATATTTTTATGACTTGGGGAAAACATAGGACCTCTTGACTGCAAATGAACACCTAAAGATAGGAAACAAGGTAGATAATTTAGGTAATTATATTCAACAAGGGCATAATTACTCAGTGTAATTTTTGACACATACACTATATAATATTATACACAGTTACAGACTCAATTAAGGAAATGTTTTAGATGCTTGTCATTAACTAGTAGCTCAAGTATTTCACCATCCAAGTCTCTCAGGAATAAATTATGTTCCCTAATCCTAAACTCAATATAATAGGGACCCATCCAAAAGGCATCAAACTTACCATGCTTACCTTTTTCCTAATTCTTCTTATCCCAATGTAGAACCTAGATTATCGACCTGAAAAGTTCTTGGAGTGACCTTCCTATCAAATATTTTCATTAGTCTTTCCTTTAACTTTAGATGTATTTCATGATCTTGTCTTCATATTTCATCAAGATCAACAATATTTTTCATCTTATTTTCATAGTGGTTTATTTGTTTATCATCTTCTAGATGCTACATGAACTGATAAGTTAGCAATTGCAAATTCATAGGAAAAACTACTTGCGTTCCATAAACAATCTCAAAAGGGATTTTGAATTTATATCTATTAGGTGTGATCCTATCAACCCATAAGGTAAACTTCAACTATTCAACCCACTTCTTCTTTTTTACTTCCAAATTTAGTCTAATGATTTTGAGCAAGTTCTTGTTACTAGATTCTGCTTACCCATTCCCATGAGTCTTATAATTGGAAGCATAAGTTAATTTGATCTTTTACTCTTTGTAAAATTCCACTAAAGGATTATATTTGAATCTCATGGTATTACCATTAATTACCTTTATAGGCATAGAAAATCTAGAAATAATTTGATTCAATAAAATGTCCATAACTACTTAGTGTGTATCCTTCTTTGTAGGGACTGCTTCAACCCATTTCTTGAAGTAGTTAGTTGAAATTAAAATCCATCTATATCTGGTGCTTGACAAATCAATAATTTACATAATGAAATTCATTCCCCATTATATAAATGGGCCTTTAATCATCACAAGTTGCAAGGGAAGAGAACCCAAAGCTTTCAGCCTCCTAGCAAAACGATGCCATTTCTTGTACATTCTAACTTTTTAAGCAACATCCTTGAATAATCATGGCCACCAATAACCATCTCTCAAAATTTTATGACCCATAACCTTATGTGTAAATTTACTACCACATACTCCACTATGGAAGTCTTTAATCAAGTCAATAGTTTATTCTTCTACTAGGTATATAAGGAGAACCCCATATGGATTCTTCCATGCTAGTCCACTTTCAATCAAGAGGTACTTTTGGGAAATAATTTTAAGAGTTATCCTTTGGTTATTATCCAATTCAAGGGGATAATTGAATTTTTTCAAGTAGTAAATAATATCCTTATACCATAAAGACATGCTAATTTAACTCACATAATCATAAAAATTAAAAATAACAGTTTTTACCTCAACAACTTGCAAATTGGTCTCAGCCATGAGCTTGGCTAGACCCATCTCTCTCACTAGCTTAGTGGTCTAAATATTCATGTTGTACTCTTGTAACTTGTTGATCCACTTTCATATCTTATTGGATGATTCAATCTAAGTCAAGATGTCCTTCACCATGGTATGCAAGACATAAGAAACAATCTTCAAACTTATAATATAAGCCTTGAACATCTTAAAAACCTTAAAGAGAGTGAAAGATTATTTTTTCATGATAGTATAATTTATTTCAAGACCATGCATGTCTTTATTGAAGATATCTATGGGATACACATGACCATGTTCATTCTTTTGCAATAAGACAACAACAACAATATTATATGGTGCAAATGAGAATATTTGAAATTATTTTATGTAATTAGGACTACCCAAAATAGGGGTAGATTTTAAATCCGCTTTTATGTAATTGAAAACTTGTACAACCTTCTCCTCTCACTTGATGGTTTGGTCCTTCTTCAACATAGAGGTGATTGGAAAACTAATATTTGAAAAGTTAGACAAAAACCTTCTCATGAAATTAATTCTCCAAAAAATAACTGAATTCCCTTCTTGGACTGTGGGATAGGCACTTTGTCAATGGCTTCTACCCTCTCAAGGTCAATCATGACACTATCCTTAAATACTATATATCCCATAAATGTTGTCTTTTGTACTCTGAATTGACATTTTTTTGGATGAAGTGAAATACCAAAATCCTTGCATCTAATCAACACTTTCTATAAATACTCAAAATGTTCTTATCTAGTCTTGGAGTACACAATAATATCATCCTGATACACAACTATAAACTTGTTAATTACCCCTATGAAGGCAACATCCATACCTTATTGAATCATTACATTGACATTATCTAACCTAAAAGGCATACTCATATATACATACATGCCACAAGGCATTTTGAATGTGATCTTGGGTCTCTCAGATTTCTTCACCATAACCTGGTTATACCCTGAGAAACTATATAAAGTGGACCACATCTCTGATCCAGTAACACTTTGTAGTAGGTTATCCATATTAGGTAGGGGTAGTTATCTTTCAAACAAGATTTATTCAAATTCTATAAATCAATTCACAAGTGGATATCACCATTGTTATTTCATACAAGGACTAAGTTCACCACCCATGATGAATACCTGATGGTCTGAATGATCCCACCATCACTTATATTCTTTAATTCATCTCACATTTTGGTGGTTAAGATGGGGTTAATAGGTATCTATTTTTCCCTAAAAGGCTTTCTATCAGGTTGTAATGGGATGATGTGATCAAAAATGTCTTCCTTATATGCTTTCAATTCAGAATAAGACCTCATTAAATAGTCCTTATACTTCTTTAGCAACTACATGTAGACTTACTTCTTGACTACACTTAGGTGACTACCTAGCCAAACCTTCTTTAGATTCTCATGAGAACCCAGATTACACTCAGTCACATATTTTGAAATAAATGAGTCTCAAGTATTGATTATATCCATTCCATCAAAAGATGCTTCTAAACTTATCAACCCCCTAGGGAGCATGTTTATCTTTAGCTAAATAATATCCTTTTGAAATAAAGTCTCCTTCCCATCACAAACCTGAACCATGGATTCTAAGTCTATGAGTTGATCATGGAATTAGGATTCATAATTTAGAATCTTTTTAATCTGATCATCATCATCAAACACATACCAATGATGAACATTATTTGGGATTGAAGGGCTAACATGCACCTCCATTTGGTACTAATAATGAGGGTTCATATTTGCAATATTGAAATGATCACCTAACTTTACAAGTTTATCAGCTTCTTCATTCAAAATTTTATCATGATAAAAAGTGCTAAATGCATTAAAATTTTTGAACAAATCTCAAAAAAACATTATAATATTATTTCAACCTTTTATTTTTTATGTCATAATCATTGGATACTTGCTTAACCACTAGCTTGGAATTACCCTTGATAATCAAATATTTAATTCCATGTTTATAGGGAATCTATAAACCAATCAAAAGTGCTTCATAATTAGCAGTATTATTCATGAACTTAAAGGATAACTAAAAAGAAAACTTAAAAAAATTACCATTTGGGGCATAAAAGATAGCCCTATCTTTATTTCAAAGATTGAATCAAGCCCCATTGAATGACATCGTCCATAATTCACCTTTGTTGTCAAACCCTATATTAAGAGTAGTAGGTTGTTTATCAGTATCAATATTCTCAACAAATTTGACCACTTCAATATATATGTACAGTACTTCATTAAGATCATGTTTTAAATCTTCATGTACATGTAGAATCTTCATCTCTATATAGTGTTTAACCATCTTACCCTCCAATAGAATGGTGGCATAAGACAAGTATATTTTCACACTTCCACCCATGATAGTGTCCCATTTTCATGATAGTAACATCCCCTACTTAGGCAGGTAGTCCAAAACTACCATATCCATATTTAAATACTTACCTAGATGCACTACCAATTATACTACCAACCCTTTAACTTTTACAACACTGGTACCTCTCAATAGTCCATGGTATAACAATTATGAAATGCTAATGTAATTTTCACTTTATGCTCATTTAGGACACCTAGGGGCATCACATCACGAGAAGATATTGAATCAAACATATAATTATGGGAAATCAGACCATTGATCAAGAGGGTTGTTAAAATGGATCAACATTCAAGTGACTTTATACTAATTCAGTTCCCAAATAGACTTTCAAGGTAGGTTCTAAAACCTCTTCTGATTCTTCATCTTCTTTTGAGAGTATTGGGGGTGAAACAATTTCATTTATATCTAATTTCTCACCAAATCCCAAGTATTCAAATGGCTTATTCTTATGTTCAGGTATTCATAATAACTCAACAAGAGGCATGGTGATTTTTGGTTAGCTCAACATTTAAGCCATATCACACATGATATACTGAGAAAGAGGATAACTAGGTAGAAGGGTGACAATACCTTTAGCTAGAATACAATCACTTAAAGTCTGAAGTGGAGTAGGTTGGGAGAGATTTGCATTCTTAACATCATTCTTCATGGGTGGATTTTATCTAACATCATTTTCACCCTTAGTGATACTAGATAATATGGGTACTCTACTCTTTGGTAAAGCACCTCTTGGTTTGACAACTTGGGAAATGGGTACTAGTTTAGAAGCATTAGGACTATTGTATTTTTCTTTAGTTCCTTACTTACATCCCCTACCCTTAGATTTTTAGGGGTGTTTTCTTGAGGATCAACCCCCAGTTACCTACTTCTAAATTAGTATTCTTCTCTTGGGCAACTATAGCATTGATTAGTAGCTTCTTATTCCCAACTGATGGAATCCTCCCTTCATATTTATTAATCATCATTGAATGTAAAAAATTGAAATCATGAATGGGAATTTCATATGCTTGTGTTATATTAAAATCACAAGTAAATTTTCATGTTGGGATACATACATTTTTTAATGCACTCCAAAATTGATCAACAATAGTAGCACTTAGTAATTCTATGGAGGCAGACACTTTAGTTCAGAATATTTGACAATTAAACATCAAAATATCATCATTGGATGATGCATACTCAAGACAATTTGTATCTTCATTAATTGGTTTAGTAGTATCACATGGGGGATGTGGGAAGAAACACTTGTCACACTAATCAATGTAAAAATCACAATTTGAAGCATTTATTTTGGCATTTAATAGATCGAGCACTTCCTTTCGAGCCCCTCTATTTAGATTTTTATTCGTTCTTTCATCACTTTCAGGCCTCTTCCCTTTATCAATATTTTCATTATGGAAATGGAGCCTTCCTTGTGCTTGATTCAAAATCATATTTATGTCTAAACTTGTATACCTGTGAGGGATCCCCTTCTCATCTTTAGCTAGCATGTAGGACATCTCTTTGACAATGGAGGCCAAAGTCTCAACTATCTCCTCAAGGATAGCATTCTTAGTGGACTAATTTTTTTTTTTGGATTGACCAATTTTACATCATCCCATTTGTTTATGGGATTTCCCACAACCTTTATATTATTTTTAATTTGGATGGCCATAATGAATGCCAGCCATAGGTTCATGGGAGTCTTGTCCCTCAAGTAGTATGTAGCATTTTTATCAAAGGCATCACTATATTCAATCAAACACGTTGTATTATTTGGCCTAATGTTCTTAGGTAACCACATCATTATCTTATTGAACTATGTATTGAGGTCCTGCACACACTCATTAAGGTTATTTTTGATGTTTTCAAACTCAACCAAAATAAATCTAGGATCAATCCTATCATCATATTGAATATATAAAACATTCTTCATCTCTTTCCACAAATCAATGCATTTATGGGGAAGGGAATTAAACAATTCATGAGCATCTTCTTCTAGTGTGTCCATAAATAACTTTACACACTCATCCTCATGCTAAAACTCATAATCCTCAATGATAATGTGAAAATCACTCATGGTCTAATCAACACTCACTCCATTGTTCCCTTGAAACTTTGGAAGGTGGTTCCTTACTTCATATAGGACTTCATTGGGATAGCCTTCCATGTCATCAAAATTGATGTGCTTAAACCTAAGAATTTAAAATGTAGTATGCTTATTTTAATCTTGATTCCTATGATTCATGATTGGTTTAATGGGAAGTTAAAGAATAAATGGAAAAAGTATGTGAGGGGGTGAGTGAGGTGGACTCAAGGGTTCAAACCTAGGAAGGGATTCAACAAATTGAGAAGGAGATGAATAGTAAATGGGGTTGTAAGTTTTAAAATTAATAGGAAAGCTATGATAGTCCTCAATAATAAAAATTTGAAAAAGTTTAAGATTATCAGAATCTTGACAACCCAAACACTCCTTAGCAACTTAACTTTACCCTTCAATCAACCTCTAAACTTGTATCCTTCATCTATGATATAAACATAGGGGTGAGTCAGTTTTTTTTTATGAGTCACATTTGAAGGATGATCTTAATCCTTCTAGATTTGAAGGCAAGAAAATACTCAAAGCTGAAAATTAACAAAGATATTCAAAATAAGCACTGATATTACTTGAAACCAAATGATAAAGTCAAAGTTGCCACTAGAATATAATAGTTAAAAAATGAGATGTGATTCATGTTCAAAACATACTTTGCTGAATTTATTAATGAAACATGAAGGCAAAGATACTAAAATTTTTAGACTTGTGTTCAAAATGGGAAATCACCTTCCAACAAGCAATTTTAATAGCTCTTTCTAAAAAATGTAGTATAAGTCAATTTGTCAAATATTTCAAATTTATGATAACTTTCCCAGTGGAGTGTTGAACTTGTTGATAACCCAAAGTAGTGAATCAAACTCAAATAACCTCAATTTTTAAACTCATCAAATAATATGGACAAACTTTATTTGAAAATATAGATGAGATTATTTTATAAAATATTGGTAGAGAACTTTTTCAAACTTGAATTTACAACCAGATCTCTCTAAGAGTCCTTGACAACACAAGTGACCAGGCCTTCAATTTAATTCCCTAAAATGGTACCAGTAGAGGTGGTATCATTGATGAACCATAGATAGTCAAAATAGCACAAGAATAGGTAGATAAATTTTAGAACATGAAATTAATAATCATCTCTCTATAAGACCTAGAAACTAATAATGTGAAACTGGAGATTCTCAATTTGATCCACTGAAGTGTTAGTTCCCAGTTGTACACCTCTTCTTCTCAACCTCTAAACTTGTCTCTTTCTTTGATGAATACTTAATGGTGAGACAACATGTTTGAATGAGTCACCTTTGAATTATGATCTCAGTCCTTCTAGCTTTTCAAGCAAAATAACTCTCAAAGCTGAAGATATTCAAAATGGGTACTGATCTTTTATTGAAACTAGATGATGTTTAGGAGTTGCCACTAGAAGAAAAATTCTATAATATAACCATTTAAAAACATGCATTGATACATAATGAAACCATATCTTGATGAAAATAGTGATGATTTATGAAAGAAAGGACACTATAATTTTTAAATTCATGTTCAACAAGGGGAAACCACCTCAAAACATGAAAAATTCAAAACTCTTTGCAATAAAATCACTATATGTTAATTATAAAAAATATCAATTCCTAGCATATACCCAATGGAGTGTTGTCGAATTGATGAATAAGATAGAAAATTATAAAATAATAACCTCAAATTTTAAATGATGAGATAACATAAATAAACTTTGTCTAAAAATGCAGCTAAGATTAATTGCATAAATATTGGAAGAGAACCTTTTAAAACCTGAATTTACAATCAGCTATGTGTAAGAGTACCTGATAACATGGGTGACAAGAAGTGTCCCTGATAATGGTGCCAGTGAAGTGTTGGTTTTGGTAAAAATTTGAAATTTATCCTCTTCCAATAGGGACACATCTCTAAGCTATAGAATCTGGAGATGGATAAAAAAATTACAATTTGAAAACTAGTTAAATTTGCAGTCAATGGTTGAAGCTCCACCATGCTCTTCTCTTTCTATAGGATGTAGAAGTGAATATGAAAATTTCAATTTTGTCTTTATTCAAATTTCACACTGATCTCCCTTTTCTACTAACCCCTATGCCTTTTTGCATTTTGCCTTTTCAACACATACTTTTTTTAAATGTGTTTTCTTGGACCAAGATCCCCGCAGAGTTTTCCCACCTCATTTGCAATTGATTTTAGCCTCCCATAATTCTAGAAGAAATGTTAGACACCTTATCTAATTCAATCAACATCGCATACTGACCCCAAAATCCTGCCATCTACCATATGTTTTCCTTTTCAAATCAAAACTTTGATTTAATTTGAATGCTTATGTAGAAGGTATCTAGTGTTGACATGGGAAAAAGAATGTTGTAAAATATTAATCCTATGTGGATTGGTCATGTCATTTGTTGGGCTCAATATAACTATGACATTTTTTTATTTTCTATGCCTACATGGTATCATCCTTCCATTGTGGACACCTTATTCCCATGTTACTTTATCCAAAACTGACATGAATATGTGGTGTTGATTTGAACAGTAATAATGTGTTATTTTGTAGATCCTCTTGAGCTGTTTTTGTCAGTCTACCTTATTTTTTTGAGTTTCCATGAGTGTTTGCTGATAAATTTCTCAAATGTTGACTCTATGGCCCAATGGATTGGCACCTAATCTTATGTTTTGGGGTTCTTTTCACACCTGTAAGGGGTGTACATCTGTGGATAAGAGCTAGAGTGAAGTGTTGGTTTGGGAAGGAATTTGAAATTGGTCCTCTTCCAATAGGCACACATCTCAAAGATATGGAATCCATAGATGGAGAAACAAATTACAATTTGGAGACAAGCCAAATTTTTAGTCAACACTTGAAGTTATACCATATTTTTCTCTTTCGGTGGGATCTAGAAGTATAGATGGAAATTTCAGATCGATTTCCCTTTTATTTTGACCCCTATGCCTTTTGGAATTTATATTTTTAGCACTTGATTTTTGAAAATTTGGTTTCCTAGACTAGGATACCCATATAGTTTTCCCACCTAGTTTGTAATTGTTTTTGTCCTCCCATACTTCTAGTTGAAATGTTAGACACCTTATGCAATTCAATCAACATTGCATGTTGACCCTAAAATCCCACCATCTACCACATGTTTTCCTTTGTAAATAAAAACTTCAATTTGATTTGAATTCTTGTGTGGTAGGTCTCTAGTGCTGACATGGGAAAAATAAAGATGCAAACCTTTAATCTCATGTGGACTAGTCATGTCATTTATTGGGCTCAACAAAACTACAACATAGTTTTGTTTTTTATGCCTACATGACCTCACCCTTCCATCATGGATGCCTAATTCCCATGCCATTTACTTTGAAAATGGCATGAATATATGGTGTTGATTGGATCACCAACACACATGACCAAAAATGATGAAATTTAATGTACAAACCAAGCCCAAATCAAAGGGGAAACAAAGTAACAAAACAACAAAGATATACACTATACAATATTATGCATAGTCGCATTCTCAGTTGAGGAAATGTTTCAGATGTCTACCATTAACTGGAGGCCCTGGTATCTCATCATCCCTTAATCTCTTAAACTTTTCTATCATCTTGGTGGCCAAGATGAATTAAACGAATCTTTGCATATGCTTGAAGGTATTACTACTAGAATGTAATAGGATGAAATGTTGAAACAAATATTTCCTATATGATCTCAAATCTGAATAAGACCAATATAAAATATCTTGGTACCTTTTCAATAAATGCAAATAAACTTGTTTCTCACTTGTAATCAAGTGATTACCAAGAAAGAGTTCCTCATTAGCCATAATTTCATTCATGCACTCAAATTACAACTTGAAAAATAACATAAAATATTCATCCTTAGGGACATTGAAGATAACTCCAGCTCCATTTAATGAAAGTCTCCAAAAAACATCTTCATTATCAAACCCAACATCAAAAACAACTGGTTATTCAAAAACATCCACATTCATAATGAAGTTACCCAAATCCACATTTATGTATAACACTTTGTTTAGAGTACATTTTGGATTTTTAATTACATCATGATTGGATAACTCATATTCTTATGTCATATTACCATCAAAATAAAACTCAAAAGTTAGGACACATACCTTCTTGACTGTACTCCAAAAGTGATCAATAGTAGTAACACTTTAAAATTCTATGGAGGTAGACATTCTAATTTAAGAGACTTGACAGTCAACCATTAATATCTCATCATCATCAGATGTAAACTCAGAATCATCCACATCTTAATCAATTATTTTAATAGTATCACATAGATGATTTGGGTGGAAGCACTTAACACACCAATCACTAATCAATGTCTACATAATAATTTATTACATTTACCTTGGCTTAATAGATCATGTACTTCCTTTCTAGCCCCTCTATTCTGATTTCTATCATCACATGCAAACCTCTTCCCTCTATCATTGTCTTGATTATGGAAAGTAGGTCTTCCTTGTGATTGATTTAGATTCAGAACTCTCTCCTTATTGGTAAACCCATGATGTAGAACCTTATCATCCCTGGACAACTTGTATGACATCTCTTTGATAGAAAAGGCCAAATTATTAACCAATTTCTTAAGGTTGGGTGTCTTAGTAGACTACACTTCTTAGGAATTAACCAACTTTACATCACCTTACTTCTACAAGGGATTTCCCATAGCCTTTATGTTTTTCTCAATTTGGATAGCCATATTGAATTCCAAAAATAGGTTTATGGGATCCTTTTCCCTCAATTAGTATGCAACCTTCTTGTCAAAGGCATCATGATATTTAATCAAGTGCATTGTATCACTAGGTCAAATGTTCTTATGCAACTGCATCATGGTCTTATTAAACCATATATTAAAGTCTTGCATGTACTCATTGGGTTTATTATTAATTTTTTCAAACTCATCCAAATAAATCTAGGATAAATCTTACCACCGTATTGAATCTTTAAAACATTCTTCATCTCTTCCCATGAAAAAATACATGCATAGGGAAGGCAATTGAACCATTCATGAGTGTCTTCTTCTAGCATGTGTGTAAACATCTTGATGCGAACATCCTCATGCTCAACCTCATAATCCTTAATGATATTTTAGAACTCCCTCAAGCGCTGATCACTGATCATTGCATTATTCCCTTGAAATTTGGGAAGGTAGTTACTTACTTCATTCAGGACTTCATTGGGATAATCTTGCATTTCATCAAAATTGATAGGTCTAAATCTAGGAATTTAAAATGTAGTATGGCCATTCTTATCTTAATCCCTATGCCTCATTATAAGTTTGATGGGAGGTGATGTGTTGGTTCCTAGTAAAATTTAAATGTTGGTTTAGGTGGGAATTTGAATTTGTTCCTCTTTCAATAAGAACACATCTTTTTTGTGCAACCATACTCTTTCATATCAAACCAAATCTTATAAAGCTTGAGATTAGTTTTAAACGGTAACCTTTTATTTTTTTTCCTCTTCAAAAGATCTGAGCTTTGTCTAATATAACTCATGTAAGAGTTCAAAATCTTGAATTGTAGACCCAAAAATAAAATCCATAATGTTGTTTACACTTTTGTTGCTATCCATGACACTATTGGTTTAATATATGTCAGCATTTCCTGATAATCATCCATCATCTCTAGTAAATAAAGTTAATAAACATTTAAATGTTTGATCCTACATTGCAATATCCTGAGAGTCATAAAACATTGAACTTAATCTTTTCAAAACCAAAATACATAGTTAGGTGCCTATGGCATTTTTTTGAGAAATGCCTCTTACAAACAATGCTTTCAATCATTAGATCTAAGTTATCTCTAATACATTATTTTTCTAAGATTATGTAAGAGGTTAAATGCACCATATACTTCATTAGAATAATGCATAGTAGCTGAATGTCATCATGTGAATACATAACACCAACTTTATTATGACATTCAAAGCTAGGCCTACATCTAGATTTTTGTAGACTTATGTTTTATCAAAATCCAAAAACAAAATGACAATTTTCAATCTTGGAAAATTAAAAATTACATTAAATTCTCCCTTTTTTGTCATCCACTATTATGCCACATTCTATTATTTTCATTTTAGGATCTGGAACCATAGTAAAAAATTGTAATTTATCATTTCAACATTTGTTTTTACAACTGTTTCTCCCACAGAGTGGTGGTATCATTTACAATTAGGATATAGGTCAAACTTGCAGTCAACACATAAAGTTCCATAGGTTTTTCACCCTTCAAACATAATTTACATCTCACCCCTAGAACCTTTGATAGAAATGTATGATGTCATTTTTAATTTATACTTTGGTCAAACTACTGTTAATGGGTGAATGCTACACCAAGTATTCCTTACATACACTCATTTCATTGAAGCTTTACCTTGCTTCTATATGGATAATTTTGTTATGGCATGACTTAAGGCATTCAATCAATCTCCTATTTGTAATGTGGCATTGCTCCATATCACCATTACCTAGCTGCATTGAAAACCCCTATTATATTTGAAACCTTATTATATTTTCTCAATAGTTCCTTCCACATGGGCATCAACCTTCCACCATGAAACCCTTCATAAGCTACTACCTTATCTTCTAAAAAAATGATCTTGTTTTAGAAATTCAAAATGATTAAGTTGATCAGAAACCAAAGAAGAATTAGACCCTATTACAAGCATATCCTTCTATGAAGCTTCAATTATGCTTAGAGAAGTTACAATGGAATAAAAATTGACACATCCTACGTATAAGGCTCAGGATAATTTTATATATAATTAATAATAGGGAAAATTTCCCCTTTATTTCAAAAGGTTCTTCTGGTCATCCATTTTCATTTGGTATTTTGGGTCTTTATTACTCACATTGCTAGGCCTCCAATAATTATCTCTTTTCATCATATCATGTTTTCTATTCTAGACAAGGGAATCATTGACATTCTTTCAAATATTTATTAGAGTTTTAGATGGGACTGATGCTTGATATGGGGGAATTTCACATAGATAATTGTTATTAAAAATGCCATCTACTCCTCCCTGACTGTCATTCCATATTTGTTGGATTTTACTTTACATAATGTAGGCCTCTTAAAACATGAAAACATTAAATGTTAGCTGAATAGATATTTCATAGGGTTTAAAGCAAGGAAAGAGTGAGAATACGTGTTTTTATGACTAAGAGAGAATATTTTATGACTTGAGGTGAAAATAAGACCTCTTAACTTCGAGTAAAAACCTATAGATAGGAAACAAGCTAAACAATTTATGCACTTATATTCAATAAGGGCATAATTGATCAGTGAAATTTTGGGCACTAACACCCTCATTATCAATTCCACTATCCTCTATTGTCGGCATCATATTATTTTCAATTTTTACATTTTTCTACCATAATATCATCTTCTTGAATTTTAAACTTATTCAATCATTCAAAAGATTCCATATTTTGAAACATCTTCAACCCCTTCATATTCCCATTCTCATTACTACCTCTACCATTAGTCTACATGGACAAAATTCCATCCACACTCTCAAAATAGTTTGGTCATATCATGTCAGTCTTATCTGTTTGGTCAGCATCCCCATGATTTCTAATTTTTCAATGTATACATATCTTTTAACTAGTTGAGGATTCCACATGATTATTATATTTATAAGTATGATTCAATGACAATCCTTGGTGGTACTTAGCTTAATTTTCATTTTAGTTTTAATTATTAATTACCTTATCAACATGATATTATTGTTATTATAAGAATGTACACTAAACAAAAAATTATAGTGATAATTTGACATTTCATGTTTTTAATTTGAACATTTTTCAAATTTGTCAATGTTTAAAGTTACATATTACCCTTTTTATGTCTCTAATATCAAGAGTAATAAGATTTTTATTATAGATTATATTAGCTTAAACATTCATATACATTTTTACTTTCTACCTAAGGTGTAACAAGATAAGACATCAATGTGTGAAGTAAAAGATAGATTCCCCTCATAAATATATTAACAAGTTAGAGAATCACTCTGAAGTACTAATCAAATTGGTCTAGACTTACTTATTTTCTCTACTATCATTCTACTACCATTCTATTTATCTTTATAGGGTTTTTCCATTCTCTTAAATAAAATTTAATAATTTTTAATTTCAAAGATTGGCCCTAGGGTAGATACTTTATTATTTAATGGCCCCCCCGTATGATATTGTAATGTCGAGTGTAGCCTAGTTTAGACAAAAAAATAATTATGACAAAAAAATAATTATGATAGAGAAATCACATAAGTTTGAACCAAATATATTTTATGAGGTAATGTAGCCCCTTATAAAAAAAAGTCTTTATGTTTTACTTGATTTCCTTGAATTTGATAAAGCACAACCATGGATTGTATCCCAATCTTTTAATAAAAATTGGGTGCAACTGTAATGGAAGCCTCATGATATCAATCTAATTGGGGTATAAAACCTAACCAATAGTTTCTTCATTTTTAGGTTTGAAAGCTTTGAACCTTGTGCTATCATTCACAAGCATAACCCATGTTATATTATTCATCACTTATTTTCTCTTCCTAGACTTGAGAACTTCATCCTTTCTAGGAAGGATAATCACAATGTACTAGTTTGGGTTGGTTTTATGGCTTTCTGATGAGCATTTTGAAAATTTTGATACAAATTTATAAGACCTTAGGATGATTCATTTCCTTCAAAACCAACAATTTTCATGTCATTGAACCAAAACATCTTGTTTGTTTGAATATTGGCCTCACACAAGACCTCCATGAGATCATCAACATCTAGATTATATCTTCAACCAAGGGTTGATGTATATCAACCTTCCCAAAACTTGATCTAAATTTCAATCATTGACAATAATATCTAGGATTCTCTTCTCATGGCCATTTTTAATTAACCAATAAATTCCACAATTGAGAACACTTAACCCCTTGTTGGAGCCAATGATGGATATAAATGTATGGTTTGAAGGAATAATTATAATGAAGGAATTAATATGAAACCCATCATCAACCATACCCTTAAAATAACCACCTTTGTGGAAAACCAATGATGAGTCATCAAATCCTCAGTCACTTTATCTTCTATGGTCCCATAAGCAAACACTAAAATAATTATGGAAAGTAATCCATCATCACATAATGTTATTTTAAATAAATAGGAGCCTTTTGATCTAATTTTCTTGCTCCCTCAATAATAATAATACTTTAGTTATAAGGTCTTTGTCTTGGCTTTAAATCCTATAAACCCCATTTTTTCCCCTCATTTGTAATAGGAATTCCCTTGGGAGACATGAGGAGGATTTTATAGAGGAGTGATAACATGTTATACATAGAGACTTTTTACTTCATTTAACTTTTTTTATTATGTTTCTTCTATGTGGCTAACATGATTTTAATGTAAAAAGATATTTTGGTTTCTTGTCCTAAATGTGACATGTTTCATTTTCTATCTCTTCTCATTACATATAATTCCTTTAACTAATATCAAGTAGGTATAGTTCAAAACTAATTTAAAACAATAAAATTCAACTATATAAAAAAAATTACATAATTTAATAAGAAACACAATATGTTATTTAATGTTTTATATGTTATTTCACATGTTTATTACATAACCCATCTCTTTTATTTCCTTTCTAAATGCTTGTATTTACTCTAGTTTTTCAATGTAAATTTGCATTCACTCCTATGCAACTTTTCCTTTTTGATGCATATATTTAATAACACCAAATTTAGAATAAAACAATATACTAGAATAGATAATAAGTTATAAATGGTTTTAGTGAAGAATCTTGATTTGTTATGAGTTTAGAGAAAAACTTGAAAAGTATCTGATGGGAAAAAATCTAGATAATTAGGTGGAAAAAACCCTAAAAATTTAGAGCGAACTTGACACATTTGTATAATATTCTTCATTTTTCATTGGTTTCTTTTGTGAATTTTGTACATTTCTTTGAATTGAATAAAAATAAATATTTTTCATAGGTGAAATAACATGACACCATTAAATTTCGTGAATATTTTATATGTTGCTCATATGTCATAATGTGTGTAGCCTAATAAATTGAGTAATGTCATTATATGATACATTATCACTTGATCTATTTTAAAATAGTAAATTTTAATCCATTATTAATATTATCATGATAATGATAATACAAATTATAATAATGTGAACTAATAACAAGTTTTAAATTGAAAAACATTAAATTTGAAACCCAATCTATGGAATTATAAATTTATTTTGCATAAAGACTAAGATTGTTGTCAGTTTAAGATGAGATATAGGTGACCTAAGAAGAGAATGAATTGAAAAAAATTAGCAAGGGATGAGGTGTTGTGTAATATATAACCCATGTGAATGGATAAGCTAATTCATTTGAATGTTGTGATTACATATTCATATTCCTTGGTAGAGCCTTATAAAAGGGAAAATATCTAAATCTCATTGGTGACTTCAACATTATCTAGAATGTAAACTTCTCTCATAGGAAATTTGTGGATGATACAATTATGGGAAACTCTTATAATATTCAAGAAGATGGAATGTTGAATAATATCCTTGATTGGTATCAATATGATTCAAACCAAGAGGTTATCCTCTTAAAATAAAAATATTTTATTATTCACACTTTACATCTTAGAAAAAATAATATTAAGAACATTTTAGGATTTTTTTTTGGTTCTTGTCTTAGTAAATACATGGGGATCCCCATCTTTGATGATTAATTGAACAAGGAATTTTTGGGATAATGTGATTACAACCTCATAGAATAAACTAGCATTTTGGAAAGTCAAATGGATATTTTGGGAAGGAGAATGAGGGAATGACTAAGTATAATGAAGGATGAAGAGGGTCAATGTGAGAGAAATTAGGAATGATCAGGGAGTGATTATGGCTGATGGGGGAAATGAGGGAGTGAATTGAGGTTATCATTTGTTGTAGTGGATAAATTTAATACACCCAAAAGATAATACATCTAAAGAGTTAATTATCATTAGTGGTAATGATGATGCAATTTGGATTAATATGATTGAAAACCTATGCAAAAAATATTAAATATAAGAATGGTGTCAATTTGTAATGTTAATAATTTTTAATTTTAGTGATTAGGTGTGAATAATCAAGTAAGGTGACTAAAAATGTTAACCTCGATGAGGTGGCTACGACCCATTGAAGACATAATGAGAACCTATTCCCACTCTCTTTATTTTTATTAATGTGTTAGTAATTTTTAGTGAAGATGTGTTTTAAATGGAATATTGGTAAGTATACAACTATGTCCCTATTTACATGTGTTTAAATGAGCCACAATGAATATATAAGTCTATCTATCCTCATCCATAGATAACATGTGTGTAATCAAGTCATGAAAAAAAAATTGAGTGTGTCTTTATCATGCATACATGATGTGTAAATTATAAAAATATATGTATTTTCAAATAAACATGGGATGAAAAGGGATGATGAGGGAGTGACTAGGGATGATGAGGGAAATAAGAGAGTGATTATGAATGATGAGGGATATTGATAATGGATTAGAGAGTGTTTAGGTATGATGAGGGACAATGATGGTATGACTATGGTTTATGAGAGAGGATGAGGACCAATGAGAGATTGATTAGTGATCATGAGGGTCAATGAAGAAGTGATTAGGGTTGATAAATGGAGATGAGGGAAGATGAGTGAGTGATTAGGGATGATGAAGGATGATGAAGGTCACTAAGTGTATGTTTATGAGAAATGAGGATTGATAAGGGATATATTAAGGATGATTGAGGATAATGCTTGAGCAACTAAGGATGATAAGGGACAATGAGGGTTGATGATGGTGCAATTAGGGATGATGAGGATAATGAAAAATAATGAGGGAATGATTATAGAATATGAGGGATAATGAGTGTTGAAGATAGATTCATAAAGTTAATAAAATCCATATTGTAATGTCATATCACTCATTTATGTATGAAACAAAGCATATATTACCAATAACATCATAATTGAAACTTTTAAGGATCTTCCCTTTCCTACTTGACACCCTATTGAGGATATTATCATGGATATTAATAATCCAATACTCAAGAAGAGACTAATGACTCAAATAATGAGGCAAAATTCATACATTATCTTCATGATCATCATAAAAAGGTTGATTCATTATTATATGTGGCTATAGGTGGTTAGAAATGAACATATTAGTGCCATGTTATTTGAATTCCCTCTTGTCATGTTATGTTTATACACATTTTTTAGAGTGATTAGGGATGATGAGAGATGATGAGGGAACGATTAGGGATGATGAGGGTTGAAGAGGGAATGATTAAGGATAATGAAGAATGACGATGGAGTGATTGGGGATGATGAAGGAGTTACTGAGGATGATGAAAGTTGATGCGGGAGTTGTTATGGAGGATAAAGGATGATTATGGTTGATGAAGGAGTGATTAAAGATGATGAGGGATAATGAGGGTTGATGAAAGATTTTTTAAGATGATGAGAGATGATAAATAATGATGCTATTGGATGAGGCATTTATTATGGAGGATGATGGATAATAGGGGCCAATGAGGGGGTGATTAGGGATGATGAGGGATAATTATCCATTAATTAGAAGGAGGATTAAATAAATAGATTTAGAAAATATTGTACAATGGGGTTTATTTCAAGGAACAATTTTATCTAAACAATAATGACTACTAAACTTAAAGTTAATAAATTGATAAAATAGTGTATCTAAAATGCTCAAAATGAGGAATAAAAATATTTAATATTTGAGTTTCCTAGGGATAGAGGGTCATCTACATAGAAGTAAAGGAATAATTTTTTGAAACTATGGAATTGAATGTACGGGAATCCAAGAACAAACACATTTGTTCTGATCCCACTTGTTAGGATCTTGCTCCTCAGAAAGAGCACAATATGATTACCAAATACAATCAATTAAATATGTGAAAATAACTAGAAGCACAAGTAACTAGTGTTTCTATTCAAATTTTGCTTTCAGATTTAAGGGATAATTAAGAAACTTAAGAAAGAATGGTCAAGGCTTGATGTGTACCTGGATATAGTTTGCGCACCGTAATCCAGACGCTGTGAGTACTCCTCTTTGGCTGTGGAGGAATGACACCTGCAAAGAAAAGAAGCTTGGACAAAAGGTGTTAAATGGACAGATGGTGGGTTGTCAAGTGAAAGCTTGATCCCAGAAGTATGAAAAATTCCTTAAGGGATATAAACCCACTAATCAACAGAAAGAAATGTCTGATAAATAGCTGAATGATGAAGAACTGAAATGATAAAGAAATGGAATGAAAAAGGGAAGCAAAGACTTACTTGAAAGAAGCTGTCGAACTGGTTACAGTCACCGGCGTCGGTTGGTAAAGGTGCCGACGTTGGTTAATATGCCGATATCGGTTGGGGTAGTGACCGGCGTCGGTAGAGACAAAGGTCTTTGGACGAGGTCTGGGTTGGTCTATGGTCCGTGGACAGAATCTGGCAGGGTCTGGGTCTGTAGACAAGGCCAAGGAAGGGTCTGGGTTTGTTAACAGTCTTGAGACAAAATTTTGGGCTTGGTTGAATCGTCTGGGGTCTGAGTTTGAGAGTCTAGTTGAATGGGCAGAATGTATGATCCGAATAGAGGATAGAGGAAACAGGGAGGTGGATAAGTCAAGATTCGGGTCGCGCTTGGTTAACAGTCTGGTCTAAGGAGATATTGTTTGAAAGTAATAACTGAAAAGAGAATAAAAACACAGACAGTATACTTACCTGTGCCTTTTGGAAGGTGTGCTATTGATGATTCCCGTACCTGCTGTTGATGTAGCCTGTGTGGAGAACCTGTTACTGATGGAGAACATGAAGCTGTTGCTGCACCTGAGAGAGAGTGAGTGGCTTGACTGAGAGATTTTGGCAGATTGACGGATGGTCGAAGACTGAAGATTGTAGGATTAATGATTCACTTCCAGAGATTAGCTGATTCCTGATTAGGATCACCAAAGAGTCAAAAAAGTTGGTTAAGTATAACCGACGTCGGTGACCCCGCCGGCGTCAGCCAACATTTGATCGATGTCGGCGGGGTTAGAACAGGGAAAAAGAGCCACTAAGCCCATTTTTCATCCGCCAAGTGCACTATCCATTGGATAATGTCGAGGGTTGGGATAAATACGCACGAGAGTTTGTTAGGCGGTTAGAGAGAAGTAGGAATAGGTCTTGGGTGAGTCATAGGATGGGAATTAATCTAAGGTGAGGTGTCCTAGGCGAGGTGTCATATGTGATGTGTCCAAGGAGGGGGGGTTAATTGAAAATAAGTTAATTATTTTAAATTAGTTATTGTTAGGAATGGGTTAGGAATGGACTAAGGGGGAAAGTGACCAAGGGTTAGACACTATTTAGGTGTCTACAACTAGAATTCACCAATAACACAGAATATGAGAGATAATACACTATCTTGTATTAACACTTTACAAAAAAGAATACAATAAAGAGCCACCACACTCTTCCACCTTACAGAGGCTTCCCACACCTCAAGTGTACAGTAATTCTTCTTCAAAACACTCTCCTACCAAAAACGGTCCCAACAACCAACTCACACACAGAATTGGTGTTCACCTCTCCAACCAGTCAGTAATAACCCTGCCAGTACACCAAGCACTCTATAGTACTTCAAGTTGATCTCCCATTAACCTGAAACTTGCAATTCAACAGACCATACTCACACATGTAGATCTCCTATGAGCTTGCAACAACCTGCAACTCAATGATCTTACAATGGAAGGAACTTCCTTGCCTTCCTTATCAGCTCATACTTTACAATACATGCCAATGGGTCTATAAATAGATCCCAAACTTAAACAATAACTTAGACTCTTAATTTAGGATAATTATCCATGCAGCTCAAGACTCAAAATAGCCTTTACATGTAAACACTTCGTTCACTCAACTAACTGTTTGTGCAACAAACAGTTCTGGAACACACAGGCGACCAACATCGGTCCCTGTCTAACTGGTGCTGATCAATGTCAGTCGACTCCCTGTCGACGCCAGTTTCCTTTTGCATTCATCTTGACCAACATCGGTCATATTTCTGATGCCGGTACTTCTAAAACTTCAGCAACCTTCTCTTCATCTACATAATTAAAGCTTTTAGCTCCACAACCTAACAATCTCCCACTTGGAGATAAACAGTTGCAACTGTACCTGTACCTATACTTTGTATAGTTTGTTTCCTTGGCTTTGTATCCCTCTTCAAGATTACTCTTGAAGACCAACCACCACAAATCCTCTAGTGCAACACATGTCATCCAAATTACCTGCCACATCCGCATCTACAAACATGTAGAAAAGAACTTGACCCTGCATAGCATGTGCACCTGCTGCTAGTCCCACTGAACTGCCCTCCAGTATTTCTTTCCCAGATTGGCTCCAAACTTGTGACAACTCCCACTGCTTGGGAAAACTCAGGTTTAGTACAAATATACTCAACCTCATTATGTGAATCAAGATACTATTCTGTGAACAGTCTAACCATCGACGTGCTAACCAGTCTCACACAATCATCCTAAAACAAAGTCAACATATGACCTTCCATGTCTCTAGAACACACTCATGCCAAAGAATCTTGTTGCTCCTAGATTCCTCATGACATCCCTCTGAACTAGCTTTACCTTTAGTTCAGTAATACCCTGTATATGTAACCCTGCAACAAGCACATCATACAGTAATAGGATAATATAGCTAATATTATCCAACCTGGTAAAGAGAAACACAATGATTAAACCTCCATTGCCCTGCAGCTTATACAAGACCATATACCCTGGCCTTCTATCTCACGTATCCATTTCTGCTCTTCTTCATCCTGAACATCCATTCGTCTCTCAGTGCTTACTTCTAGCTGGCAACTCTACCCAAAACTCCTGTTTGGTTTTCCTTCAAGGAATCACATCCTCCATCCATGCCAAGCTCCCACTGTTTCCTAGATCTACCTGTTCTGCTTATTTAATAACTTCCTGGTTCTATACCATAAGTGAGCAACAAGTAGTGTAAAGAAGGGAAATGACAAATTGAGGCTTACTTACCCTTTCCAGTCCTCCATATGGGCACATGAGACTCCTTGACAGCTTGTTGTCCACCCAAAATTCATCTCATTAACCGATGCTAGTCACATCTCAGTCTGCACTTGACTGATGTCGGTTCCCCCTGGCTGACACCGGTAGTTATCTTCCCTGAGTCACTGACATCAGGCTGCACATAGCCGATGTCGGTCCCTGTCTGGACGTCGACATCGATTTTCCTTCCGACATCGGTCTCTGTGTTTTTCTAGTGAGAACTAACTTTTTCCCGCGAGCTCCTTTTGGATCAAACCCTTGTCCAAATCACCCTTGCTCTGCTCATAATTCTTCTGCCCCTTATGCTGAACTCTATTCGTCACCTTCTCCTTGAAAACCAAGGCTTTCCTGTTCTTGTCACTAACATCATATTCCTCAAGAAATGTCACCTTCTTTTTCTGCATATAGAAATCATGATCCATGCCTTCCAAATCTGAAAGCATACCCTTTGACTCAAGAACATGCATCTCTTTCTTATTCATGTGACCGAGCCTATTAAGCCACATCTTTGAATCTACAGCTGAATTAGATAACCCAGAAAGAGATTCAGTAATACAAGTAGATAGATAAAGTGTACCTACTTTCTTACCTCTTTCTACAACAAGTGCACCCTTGAAAACCTTCCAAGAGTCTGTTGTGAGAGTTACTGTGTAACCCTCATCACCCAAACTTCTTACAGAAATCAAATTCCACACCAGAACTGGGACATGCATGACCTCCTTTAACACCCATGTGTTACCTGTCTACAATTTCAACTTCACTTTCCCTTTGCCAACCATCTGACAAGGCTTACCATCCCTTACACAAATTTATCCAAAGTCTCCCTGGACATACTCATGAAAAAATTCCCTATTTGGGGATGCATAAAAAGAGGCACCAGAATCTAAAACCCAAGATTCTACTTTATCCAAAGAACATACCAAAGCATCCTGTGCAACGTAATCCGCAACATCTGCTTCTTCTTCATGTCCTTCATGTTGATCTTCACTCGATCTGCAATCTCTTTTTAAGTGCCCTTGCTTTCTACATTTCCAGCAGGTTATTCTGCCATACCTGGACTTGGATCTCCTGCCTATCTTCGACCTTGATCTCCCACGCTCTATCTTCTCTCTTTGCCTTCCTTTGCCTTCAACACTCAAAGCATTCCCTAATGATTCACCTATGCTTTTCTTGCGTATCTCTTCATTCAAGATCACACTCATAGCATCATCCACTTTTAAGACTTTTGAAGCAGACACAGTGTTAGAAACTGCCATTACCAAACCTTCCCAGCTTTCAGGTAATGAACACAAGATTAAGAGAGCTCTAATTTCATCATCAAATACAATATTGACTGAACTTGGTTTACCAAGCCATGGAAATCACTAAGATGACTATGAATAGATCCACCTTCGAACATTTGCAAATTAAATAAATGCTTCATAAGAAATACCTTATTCAAAGCTGAGGGTTTTCATATAAATTTGCCAAAGATTCCATCAACTCCACCGTTGTCTTACACTGTGATAAGCTGGAAATCACAGATGATGCAAGACTCAATCTTATAGATTCCAGAGCCTTTCGATCAAGAACCTCCCATTCTTCATCCTTCATATCCCGGGGCTTACAATCAACCCCACCCAACGGTAAGTACAAATCTTTTTAATACAGATAATTCTCAATTTGCATCCTCTATAATTGGTATTTATTGCCATTAAACTTCTCCATTCGTAGCTTACTGTCTTCTGCCATTGCTCAACTCCCACTCAAACAGAAACCCTGTGAGTAACCTGTAATCAAAACACACTAACCAGATCTAATCAAATCTGTTAGTATCCCAACCTAAAAGCTCTTATACCAATTGTAGGGGAATCCAAGAACAAACACACTTGTTTTGATCCCACTTGTTAGGATCTTGCTCCTCAGAAAGAACACAATATGATTACCAAATACAAGCAATTAAATATGAGGAAATAACCAGAAGCACAAGTAACTAGAATTCACCAATAACACAGAATATGAGAGACAATACACTATCTTGTATTAACACTTTATAGAAAAGAATACAATAAAGAGCCGCCACACTCTTCCACCTTACAAAAGATTCCCACACCTCAAGTGTACAGTAATTCTTCTTCAAAACACTCTCCTACCAAAAACGGTCCCAACAACCAACTCACACATAGAATTGGTGTTCACCTCTCCAACCAGTTAGTAATAACCCTGCTAGTACACCAAGCACTCTATAGTACTTCAAGTTGATCTCCCATGAACCTGCAACCTGCAATTCAACAGACCATACTCACACATGTAGATCTCCTATGAGCTTGCAACAACCTGCAACTCAATGATCTTATAATGGAAGGAACTTCCTTGCCTTCCTTATCAGCTCATACTTTACAATACATGCCAATGGGTCTATAAATAGATCCCAGACTTAAACAATAACTTAGACTCTTAATTTAGGATAATTATCCACGCAGCTCAAGACTCGAAATAGCCTTTACATGCAAACACTTTGTTCACTCAACTAACTGTTCGTGCAACGAACAGTTCTGGAACACATAGGTGACCGACATCAGTCCCTATCTAACTGGTGCTGATCGACGTTGGTCGACTCCCTATCAACGCCAGTTTCTTTCTGCATTCATCTTGACCGACGTCGGTCATACTGCCGACGCCGGTACTTCTGGAACTTCAGCAATCTTCTCTTCATCTGCATAATTGAAGCTTTTAGATCCACAACCTAACATTAAACATAGGTTAAGTGTGCATAATCAGTGGACAAAGTGTATTATTTTAACATTAAGGTTGATAATTTTTAAGTTGCTCAAATAATGTCTACTATGTGTGAAAAATAAGCTTTAGTGGAGGGAGTATTCATATGGAATACCATGAACTATGAAATTTTCATTATAGGAGATATTTTTTAAAAACCTATGTAATATAGAAGCTATTGCACAATAATTTTGAATTCAATAAAGTCCAAATAAAATATTAAATACTCTAACACTAGGTAATAAAATAAAAAAATTGGTCACATATGCTAGAAAGTTTGATATTGAGACAAATGCCTTTGAATTTTCACTTGGAATAGTTCTCACTCAACATGGTCACCTGATTGTTTGCCATAGTGTAACTCTCATTGCACCGTAATAAACTACCCAACATAAGATCATGACATATATGATATTATTCAGGAATGTAAGCAATAGAAGCAATATATGCAAATATAGGCTCTCATTTATGCCAAAACGAAGGTCTCAAAATTTTCAATTCATCCTTAAGCCACCCTATCCAGTTAAGGACACATAAAAAATTCGAGGCCATACATGACCATTTAAGGGTCCAAAATTGCATTTTAAGATATTTTTTCAAGATTTTTCCATTTTTGGAAATAGGATATTTTTTATTTGAAAATGAAAATTAGTTTAATTTGGTCTATTAGGTTAATTTTAGTGTTTAAAATATATGTGGATAATTATAGTCCCATCTGAGATTACATGTAAAACTTACTAAAATAACATTTGAAAAATGGTACAAGATGAAAGTTATTAAAAATAAAAAGTTACTAAAAATAATAGAGGTCAATTAGCTTTAGGTAGATTTTGATTTATTTATATATTTTAATTATGCATGTCAAATCCAATTTTGATTTGATATTTATTTATATACTTTTATGTAATATTTTATTCATTCAATGAGATTTAGAAGAGAAGAATGCTTTTCATACAATTTTTGAGTTTTATGCTTATGAATATTTTCCTTAGCTAGTTTGTGTTTTAATCAATAATCCTTATCTCTATATGAATTTTCATGCTAAAATGAATAAGTGTCACAAAGAGATAAATGCTTTAAATACTCTTTAAGTCTACTCTAAATGATTTAATTCTACTCTAACACTCTCACAATATATTCATTAGATAAATACATTCTAATTAATTTTAATTACATTCTCCTATGTGCACTATTGCACTTCTGTATTTTTAGACTTCTCAAATCTAAGCTAGGACTGAATTGGCATGCTATTTGATATATAATGGGTAGGAAAGGAAAAAAAACATGAATCACAAGGCATGGAAGACACACAAAAAGTGTAAAAGTTTCCCATGCCATACCTTAATAAAAAAAAATTATTGTACCCTATAAATTTATAAGGTATAGCTTCAATAAATAGATCAACAATCTAAGAAAAAAGGTAGGGAGGATAAATGAAAATAAGATAAATGTGATAAAAAAAAAAACATGGAGATAAATGTTGTAATAAGAACCTAATATTAACCATTTTTTAATAAACATAATTATTCTTAAATATATGTTTTTGTGACTAATAATTAATATAAAAAATAATAATATGTTTACATAATGCCCCACTTTGGTGTGTGTGCATGCATGCACATATTAAAATAAAACAAACAAATGTACATGTAGGATTTGGAGAAGATGATTTAATTTTGAAATATTTTAAAGATCTATTGAAGAAAATATAGTGATAATATGGAATTAAAAATCAAAGGGAGACAAATCACATGATATTTACCATGGATGGATATGAATATCCTCGAACCAACATCCATATAATTTTATCTTGGGAAATAGAAACATGTGACATTGCAAACATGTGTGTGTGAATAATTTTCTATATAATGTAACGTTGTAAATGTGTGAATAATGTGTTTATGTGAATAAATGTATAAATAATCAAGTTATTACTATAATAAATAAAAATATAATTGAAACTAATACACTAGTTGAGATGTAGAAAATAACACATAAGCATATACATGATAGAAATCATGGTGAATAACTTACCTTGAGACACATGTCCACACAAGGGAACATAAAGATTAAATTGAACAAATAAAATAAAGGGTAAGGGTACAGAAGGAAAAAATAATAATAAATGAAACAATCAACTCCAAAGAGTAAAACAAAAAAAATAGAAAAAAGAAAATGAACAAAGGAAAAAGTAAAAACTACATCTAAATGGACAAGATAAACTACAAAAGCAACTAAAAAAATGTAATTCAAATAAATTATTCATTAAGAATAAAATGGAACAATCAAAAGGATAGAGAAAATATGAAAACAAAAAGGAAAATATTTTAATACATAAAAATGTCACAAATTATAACCTTCTCATGTAGAAAGATGATTCACACCTAAGCCAAATTTATCTATGATGTATTACCAATTTAGATTCTAGAGAATATGGTATTGAAATAATTGATGAGAAAATTACAAAAGTATTATTGGAAACTTAATTTTTCTAACTCAAACAAGACTAGATATTAGTTATTCAATTTTTCTCGTATCAACTTCCATAAAATGAAGATGGTGGCTAATGATATTTGTGAGTATCCAATACTCAAGAAGAGACTAATGATTCAAATGATTAGGTAAAATTCATACAATATCTTTGTGATTATCTTTAAAATGTTGATTTATTATTATATGTGGCTAGAGGTGACTAGAGGTGAACACATTTTTAGAACCTTATTTCACTTCCCTCTTATCATTATATCTTTGTACACCTTGTTAATGATTGTTCAAATCCCTCCCACTTCCACTATTTTCATAACTTACATTATTAACACCTATTTTATAAATATTTTTTAGCATTCAAATATTTCAAAAATTTATAAAATATGAATATATTGAAAAAATTAACAAAAATGCATATTTTTAAAAATTTTGAAGTCAAGACCTAAAGTTTTTTTAAATAACATTAGTTTACTTACTTTCATAATTTTTTTATTTTATGTTAAGTAGTTTAATTCCATAGATATCTTAATAAAAATGCATGTTCACTTAACCATCTCAAATTTTAAATTTCAAATATAAATAGATACTTTTTAGTGGCATTGTTTCAAGTTTCTTACATCAAGGCATTTGTACAATCAAAATTTATATTCAAAGAAAAAATGTCTATACACACTCAAAACATGAATGGGCAAGCTATAAATTTGTATGAATCCCAAATACGTTTTCCCAATCATTATTTAATATTATAACCACCCCAATAGTAGGATAAATAAATACCATAACTTCAAACAAAAATTTATCAATCATGGCCCTTGCTAACAATAGAAAACTCATGTCACACTCACTTGTAGTAATTTGAACTAGGTATGTTTGTAGAGATTTGACCTTTGAAAGTGTGTATAATACCTAAAAATATATTATCCAAATTTGAAACCTTAATAAGACTTGTAAGGATTTAAAACCTAAAAATATAATTTGAATACTCTAAAGAGGGAATTCTATCCCACATTGTTCTCTCACTTAGAGTGCTTTGTACAGTTTTAATCATTTGAATATATGAATACATCTATGGATGGATTGAAAACTTAATAATTCCTTAATTTGGATCTAATAAAGGAAGTTTTAGACTTAGTTGAGGACTAATTCAAGTGATTAGAATTAGAATTGGGAAGAATAGTGAAGCTTTTATAGATGTATAATAGTGTAAGTATGTCTCTGTATTGAAATTGCCAAGTGGTAGAATAAGTAACTTAAGTGTGCCTTTGAATCATTGTGGTTATGTTTTTAAATGAAAACTCCCACTAATTTATGAAATTTTTCCTACAAAATCTCCACTCCAAAATCTAGGCACATAGTGTGAAATGTAATATCATTTAACCATTTAATTTGCATAACATTGACTCAAGAAAATATTGTGAAAATAATATATGTAAACCATGGATAACGAAAACCTCTAACATAGGTAAACGCATAAGATGTTTAAAACAATAATTTTTAATTGTTTTTAATGTTTTTGAATTTTGAATTTTGAATTTTGACAATGTTTTTCAATTGTTTTATTTTCCAACAATTTAAATTTTGAAATTTTCTAGTGTTGACATGTTTTGGTCCCTTGATGGAAACATTATGAGTTATGTATATATCAATGATGATAATCATAGTGTGTGGAATTGAATAATATTTTATTGAGTATCAAGACCTATCGGTTTAATATAATATATAATATAATTCCAAATTATATAATAAAATCCTAATGTAATGACATATAATATGATTGAATTCATGGCAAGGAAAAATAGTAAGTGAATCCTATGGTAATGATAATTATTTACATGGGGAAGTTATCAAGCACCCTAATGTATAAATTTTCAATGAAAATAAGATATGGAAATAAATGAATAGTTGGTACTAACAAATAATATATCAATTTATGTGTAAGATCTAAAAACAAATTTGGAATCCTGAAGTGTAAATGTGTATAAGAAACATGTGTGGGTAAAACTCTCCCATAAGAAAATATGCATCATGTAAACCAATGTGAAATATATAACCAATTGAATGATGGGTATGATAAACAAGAAATTTTAAGATGGAAATAGTGATAATCACTTTAAAGACCATATTATATTGTCGTAAAACAAGGCATGCAAGTAATATGGTTTATTACTGTGATATAGGTACTTTTGAAAAAAAAAATTATGAACATGTTCCAACAAATGAAGGGGTATGAAAACTCATTCTGGATCAAAAAATGTAACATAGGGCACAAGTTACAGTTGGTGAAGTAACACAAGGCATAAGTTTTACTTTGATAGTTTTATGAGAAAGATGATCATCAACTTTAATTAGGCATTCATGGGTGGTCATGGTTGATTGGGTTATGGGTATTTCTAGTTAGGTGATGTTATGTACGTTTGCATAGTTTATGATGTTATGTGGCATAATTTCACATAATTATGCTTAGGTTTGGGCACTTAGATGCGAGTATTGCCTTTTCCTTGTGAGCAAGAATAGTGATAACACCTTTCACCTTTTGATTGGGTTGAAATATCATGGGAGCTAAGTCATACTATATCTTCCAAAAGTCATCCACTAAAAACTAATGCCTTAGATTTTTTTTCAAAATATTACACTGTATTGCAATAAGAACATGTGGTAAGATTGGTTGAATATTAAAAATAAATGACTAAGTATAAAGCTACAAAAAGGGACAAGTGGAAAGATACGCACATATCCATGACAAAATTAAAATTAATAATTAATAAGTTGACTCAAAGGGCATACATTCAAATTTTCTTAAAAGAAACTATCGAAATCTTATGAAAAGTTGTTGTGGATGAAAATGTGTTGGTCTCTTAAGGTATTTTTGACAAGTCTTAAAATAACTATTCATGCCAATGGGCTCATTATGTAGATTGGAAAAGTCATACTCTAGATGAAACACTAACAAATGCTCAAAATCATGGAAACATTATGATAAAATGAAATATGAGGATCATACACATATTTATGCCATTCATTGAGATATTTTGAGCGAAGATTAATAAAAATAATATAAAACTACCAAGTTGAAGGAAAAAATCCAAAAGATGGTAAAATAAGAACTAAAATAATAAAAGATTACATGATTAATACTCTAACATGAAGTAGTAATATTCTAACATGAAGTAGTAATAAAAAGTCACAAATTAAAATAATGTAATTATGATTAATACTTATTCTTCTATTAAAATTAAATTTCCACAACAAAAAATGTGTACTCTCTTGATAATTAAAGAAACATTTTAAATTTTAATTTATAGGTTTCTAATTTATAATTGTTTTAGTTTTAATTATAATTCTAATACAACTTAATATGGTTCCACTTCAAGTTAAAAAGGCTCTAAATATTATTATTCCTATTTTAATTTGTGAGACAAATAATTTTAAGTCACAAATTCATCCTTTTAATTGAATTTCATAACTAAATAATTATTTTTTTAATATATAATTTTATGCATCATTTAAAATGTTTCTAAATATTATAACTCCAATTTTAATCTATGAAATAATTAAATTTAGTATAAATATTTGTCAGAAAATTTATTAACTAAATATTTAACCTTTTTAATATTATTTTTTTAATTAAAAATCCAAAAATTAAACAATTATATTTATAATTAAATTTTTACCTTAATTTTTTTGCGACACTTATTCAACATTACTTCAACATTATCTATCAAATATTAATAAAATTTAAAATAAAATAATAAAATATTAAATAAATATATATTTATTAAAATCCTTGTGTTTTTTCGAAAGAAATAAAACATCCCCTGGCATATGATACAACGAATGAATTAAATTGATTGAATTTAATGGGGAAAGCAAAACTGTAAATAGAATCCCAACAACATCAAATTTAGCCCTTTCTTCTATAAATCTTCTAGAAAAGTCAAAATCTACTTATTTATGTGTGAAGTCTTAAGTATTTGTTAAGATAAGTCATGCTTATTTATATATATATATATATATATATATATATATATATATATATATATATATAAAAGAATCACAACCCGAATCAAAAGCCTGAACAGGAAACCACAAAGGGTGACGAGTTTGAAATAGATAGTGAAGGTTGGGGGCAAACGATGGCAGGCGTGCCAAGGCTTGCCCAAAACTGATGTCCACGTTATGGAATTATCTGTTCTTTAGAGTGAGGGGAAGCGCTGCATCTCATAACTATCTATAATTCATATAACACTCTCAATGATTTTTTCCTATTTCAATATTTCTAAAAACTGAGCACCATGAACTATACATCAAACCATATGGTTGGCAAATTGTTAGTTAAGTGGTTCACAAATTCTGATCCAAGGAGAAAATTTGGCACACATTTTATTTTGATCATTATTTTGTGCAAATGGCTTTGCTGCCAGGACTTATGATCCCTATATACTACTTAAGCATAGCAATTGGCAACAGCTGGCCGACCAAATCGAACATAGAGTCAAATTATCTTTCTAAGAAATCAATCTTAACTCTCATATATGTCTGACATGTTTTTGTTTTTGTTTTTCTTTTGGTTTTTAAGGCTTTGTTTGTCAGAATCGATACATAAATACTTGAAATATTATTGATATGGGGTGGTGCTAATTTATTTTTGTGTTTGGGTTTCACCAATACTTCAGTTTTCAAAGGTGAAACAACCATGCTGTTGCTCAGACATCTTTATTTATTTTGCTTCAATACAATGAATTTCTAATTTTTTGAAACATTAATTGTAACTGAAAAAAGATTGATATGAAGATAAATAAAAACTTATTCTCCTTATAAGATCATCAACAAAACAACATAATTACACGTATGTTACTAAAATGAACAAAAATTCCTTCTGCACTCATTCTCCACACGATAAGATCAACAAAACTTCATAACTACAATAAATTGGCAGTAACTAAATTCATTATTTGTTTTAATTTTTTTCAATATCACTTATAAGTGTTGTATTGTCTTCAATTTCAATACACTCTAGTTCCAAAAAATGATATAATATTTATATTGATAATCACTTAAATTTATTTCTCATGGATTTCAGCATCTCTTAATTGAAAAAAAATCACATTAAAATTTAATTCACTTAAAAGCTTATATTTATTTGAAGAATAAAAATATTAATTAACTTATTCTAGACTTCGTCTGAATTTAAAGATTGATCTAATTTTGTACCTGGTTTAGATAGCATGCAAAATTCAAGCAGCAGGATACCATGTAATACCGAGGAGAAGGAGATGCTCGGTGATTAAGATACTTAAGATATTAATTATGAGTAAAGATACTTGATTCTAAGAAGGAAGTTAAAATATATAAGAGACATTTTAAAAGATAAAAATAAAAATAAATTTAATTTTAAAAATATATAAATATAAAATAAAATAAATAAAAAAATATATAATAAAAAAATATATATATATATAATTAAAAGAAAAACATATTTTTTTTAAATATTAATAAATAATAAAATAAACTCAACTCATTATGTTGCAACAATACCTTCCCTGATGTAAATTAACGAAAACTGTTTATATGATAGAACAAAGTTAAAAACAATTTTAACATATTAACTAAAATACTTTAAGATAATTAAAAGAAATATAAATGTAAATTAAAGATTAAATAATATCCGCCGCGTTCCATTCATACCTGCCCCTCATATCTAAAATCCTTTGTGATAATATGGGATAATACCATTTTCCTATTCAATTCAGAGTTGGTTGGTTGGTTTTTTTTTTTTTAAATAAGTTTAGTTTTTTTCTTTTTTTCCTTTTAAAAAATCATTTGATTTGTTAATGGAGTTTGAATATAATTTAATTTTGTATTAAGTTATGAGGAATATTTATTAAGTGAAATTAATTTGGAATTCAAATTTAATTTTATCTTTTTTTAATAATTTAAATGTGTTAAAACATACTTTATTATACCCTATCAATTATTTATGACATATATTTAAATTATGAGATGTTCCTTATTCTTTATCAAATAAAAAACATTTAGTCACTAAATTATGAGAAAATTGGCCTAGTTCAACTTACATTATAATTCATTGTATCATGCTTTCTAAACCAATATAAGGTAGTATGAAAAAGTTTTTTTACATCAAATCAATATAAGTATCTACACATAGTGCAAACTAGGCTTAGTCATATATTGACAATAAATAATAAGATGTGGTTTATGAATAACATCTTATTTTTCATAAATATGGGGCCATGTATTATAAAAGATAACATAAAACATGTTTGGAACATGATGTGATCAAAATCGATAAAATTTGACAAACAGAGACATGTTTTACGAATGCATTCTACCAATAATGTAAAGACATTCTCAAAAAATTTGGCCCATCGGCGTCCAACATTAAATTTTTAAAACTTGATTTCCTAATCTTATTTATCTATTTTAAGGATCAAAAACTTTCATCATTTTTCTCAAATTCCACATATATCTGTACAAAACCAATAACCTTCTCTACAACACTAATAATTTATCACATACTAATGAAAATGGGGTAGTGAATATGAGGTATAAGTTATCTATCTATTATTAATAGGCTTGTAGGCTAAATAATTTTGGAAAATAAAATTCAATCCACTTTAGCAATCAATTCATAGATGTAAGTGATGCAAAGAGTGAACATTTGGAGGTCATAAATTATATTTATAATTCTTTTAACCTCTTTTTTATGCCAAAAGGAAGGTATCAAAATGTTTAATTCAACCATAACTTACCCTATCTAGTTAGGGTCATTTAAAGATGTTTTTAGAGGTCATACATCACCATATAAGGGTCTGAAACTACATTTTAATATTTTTTTCAACATTCTTTCCACTTTTAGAAATAGGATATTTTTGTAACTAGACATAAAAATGAGTTTATTTTGATCATTAAGTTGAATTTTGATGAAAATAAGTGACTTTAAGGATCAATTCCCTCACCTCAAAAGAGAGGTATTTAGTGGTTTTTCATACATGAGATAAGCCCCTCTAAGAGGAAAAAACAATTTTTTTGCAAACTACAATTTCAAGAGTTGCAAAATGGTTTAAAATTTAGTTATTAATACATATTATTGGGGTATGTGAAATGGATATGCACTAACATTTTTTGATAGAAGTATAAACTTAAATAGTTTTGAATGCATGATACAGGTTTATGCACAAGTTTCGAACAAAATTTATAATTTACATTTACATTTAGTTAAATATTATAGATTTATCAATGGAGGAATGATATAAATTCATGCACACTACATTATTTTTCAAAATTTTAAATATTATTTACTATTTTCAGACATGGTAGGAACATGGATGTATTCCATTACATTTTGAATATGTATTCAAGACCAAAGCTAAAATTGAATCTACAATCTATCTACCACGGTTGATTCCATTTAATTGCAAGATGCATAACATAGAGATCTAGTGTCCTCTAGCATTATATCTATGAATCTAGTTTAAATTTCAATCCATTTCAAATATTGGGGTTACAAAGACTAGTTGAGGTAAATTGAGGTTTTTGCATCCCTCAATAGATGTTATTTATTTTAAAAATTGAAAAATTAATTTGGTGTTTGATCAACCTCATAGTATCCATTGGTTTGGCTAAGGAACCAATCTCTCCAATAATATCCAATTAAAATTCATAAAAGAAACATCACTTTCACACATACATGGGTATTTGCCCATTACTCTTATTTCAATTTCAAATTGCAAGATTCAAAGTAAAATACCAAATTCAAACATTTTAAAAAATTTAAGCTTCAAGCAATTTTCAAATTCAAACATTTTCAAATTGTTATATTCAAAGGAAATTTTCAAATTTAAGCATTTTCAAATTTCAAGATTCAATAAATTTTCATAGTCAAATATTTATGAATTTTAAATTCATGTTTTTTCATATTTCAGTTTTAAAAAGGAATAAAGAAACAAACTCATTTGTTTTAGAGGGTTTGACAAAGTTAATTGTGTGTTTCACACTCAAAGATAAAGTGTGTCTTACACACTAAGGTGTATCTTTCCTTTAATCTAGTAATTTTATTTCTATACTAAAGGGAGAAATCTAGTAACCTAAATATGGGAACAAATACTTGGTTGTGTTTATTTTTTCTCCTTTTCTATTTTAATTAACTTATGAATTTAATATACAACTATTTTTCGACCTCACTCTATCTTAAACACCTATAGGGACCTATTTTTATTCCAAACCATTATTTGTTTATTAAAAAATTGTTTAGATTGTTAAAAACACCCTTAAGTATATGTATGAACAAAACCAGATCTAAATTTCATCTATTTTCTCAAATGCTAAAATTAATCAATATGGACAATAGTGTCATTAAGACTTCTTCCTATGGGTTGATCCTATCATGTGATCATCTAATGGAAAGTTTTAAAATTTCAAGCCTCCCTTATATTTATCTTCCATGTGTTTAGGATTCTTATAATGTGCCATCTCCTTTTGGATTGCTATAAAAACACATTCAATTAATTCACTCTTTCATTTATAAATTTTAATACAAAGACATATTACACTATTACACAGTGATAAAAAAATATGTATTCTTCCCAATTCTAATTCTAAGCATTTCAAGCAGTCCTCAACCAGGTAAAAAAATTATTTTAATTATCCTAAAAATTTAATGATGAAGTACTCATTCCAATTCTAGATGGATTCATATAGTCAAATTGGAATGCTATTTCATGAAGCACTCTAGATGGTAGAACTACATAAGTTTGATTTCACTCCTTGGAGTATTGGATACATTTACAATGTTAAATCATTATGGGGGTAATTAGGGACAACTTATCCAAATTTTACTCCACTTTTTTATATTTTTAGGTATTTCAATCATTACATGACCTATTAGGGTCTACACCTTTTATAAGTTATTTACAATTCTTTTGCACCCTCTTCTAGAATGACAATAGGCCTTATCCTAGTCTTTCAATCTTGTCCTCCTAATTCAAATCCAATTTATGGGGATTGTAAAGAGTTTATTACCAATTGAATTTTCATGTCTTCTATCAATTCAACAAAGTCAAATATAAGGCAAAATTTTCTAATTTGTTTACATTTCAAATTTATTCTTCCTTTAATTGTTTGCACATTATCAAATTCAATCTTTTGCTTTTCAAAAGGGTCATTTATAGAATTATAAATTATTATATTCAATTTAAATTAATTATGATTAATTCACTTTTAAATCTAAATTTATAAAAAACACATTTCACACATAGGGATAATGATTTGGACCTTCATATTACATACCAAATTTCATACTAGACTACATAACGATTATTACAAATTTGTTTAACAATTTGGATTTGACAAAGGCAAACCACTCATAACTACCCCCATTTTTATATTAAAATTTATTTCACGAGAATAGGGGTTTTAACCAAATAGAATAAATTTTATAAGTTTCATATATCAAATCAATAATTTGAGAGCAATTTTTAACAAGAAAGAACTAATAAAAACATTGTTAGGTTGTGGAGCTAAAATTTTCACTGATGCAAACATGGAGGAGGTTGCTGAGTGTCACAGTAACCAACGTCAGTCAGGCCAACCGACGTTGGTCAGGGGTAGACAGGAAGCTACCGACATCGGTTAGGAATCGACCGATGTCGGCAACCTGTGTGTGCGTGCATTTACATGCACTTCCAAAACTAGTCTAATTTTATACGGATAGTTAGTTTTCATGTGAAAGACTAATTTTAGTCTTGAGTCTGCATTTCTAATTATTGTAATTAGGAAGTCTAATTATTGTTTGTATGGGATCTATTTAAGAGACCCATGGGGATGTATTGTAAAGGTGGAGAATCATAATGACTTAGAAAGGCAAGGACAAGGGTTCTTCCAAGGTGTGTAAGATCTAGGTTTGCAGGTGTGAAAAACCAGGTTGATCTACAGTGTGCAAGATCAGGGGAGATCTACATGGTAAGCAAGATCAGGGAGATCTACTTGGAGTACTTTGAGTACTTGGTGGTGCTGGCAGTATTGTTACTGACTGGTGGAGGGTACAACTCTATGTTTGAGTTGTGGTTGTAATTGATTGAGAGAGAGAGAGAACTCTTGAGATAAATATTGTACACCTAAGAGGTGTGGGAAGAGTGTGATTTCTTCATTGTATTCTGGAAGAGTTTAATGCAAGATTGGTTGTTTCTTGTATCTCCTATTATTTGCTATTTATAGTTACTTATTACTTCTGGTTCAATTTTGTGTTTAGTTACTTATACAAAAGGTAATCAATTGTACTCACAGAGGATCCTAACAATTGGTATCAGAGCTACAGGGTCATCAGAGCTTGGTTCACTAACACCTTTGTTTCAGAGTGTGTTAAGTGTTTGTTGATTAAAGGTCACTCACAGGGGTTTTTGTTTGAGTGGGAGTACAGCAATGGCAGAAAAAAGTATGCTAAGAATGGAGAAATTCCATGGTAAGAATTATCAATTATGGAGGATGCAGATAGAGGATTATCTATATCAAAAAGATCTGTACTTACCGTTGGGTGGGAGTAAGCCCACATGTATGCAAGATGAATAATGGAAGGTTCTTGATAGAAAGGCTCTTGGATCTATAAGGTTGAGCCTGTCATCTTCTGTGATTTCTAATTTATCACAGGCAAAGACAACGATAGAGTTAATGGTTCTCTAGAAAACTTATATGAAAAACCCTCAGCTTTGAATAAGGTATATCTTATGAAGCAATTATTTAGTTTGCAAATGCAGGAAGGTGGATCTGTATATAGTCATCTTAATGATTTCCATGAAGTTGTAAACCAGTTAATTTTAGTCAATATAGCTTTTGATGATGAAATTAAGGCTCTCTTAATCTTATGCTCTTTACCTGAAAGTTGGGATAGTTTGGTAATGGCAGTTAGTAATATTGCATCTGCTTCAAAAATCTTGAAATTTGATGATGTTGTTAGTGTAATCTTGAATGAATAAATTCATAGGAAAAGCATAGGTGAGACATCAGAGAATGCTTTAAGTTTTGAAAGTAGGGGAAAGCAAAGAGAGAAGGTCAAACAAGGGAAATCAAGGTCAGAGGTAGGCAGTTGATCCAAATCTAGTTATGGCAGTATAATCTGCTTGAATTGTGGAAAGAAAGGACATCAAAGAAAGATTGTTGGTTGAAAGAAGATCAGCATGAAGAAGCAGATGTTGTAGGTATTGTTGCACAAGATGCTCTTACAATTTATTTGGATAGTCAGGTAGAATCATGGGTTTTAGATTCTGGTGCTTCTTTTCATGCAACCCCAAATAGAGAATTTTTCTTGATTATGTCCATGGAGACTTTGGAAAGATTTATTTAGGGGATGGTAAGCCTTGTCAAATGGTTGGTAAAGGGGAAGTGCAGTTGAAAATGTAAAATGGCAACACATGGGTGTTGAAGGAGGTCATGCATGTCCCAGTCCTGAAGAGGAGTCTAATTTCTACAAGAAAGTTGGGTGATGAGGGTTGCACAGTTACTCTCATAGTGGAATCTTGGAAAGTTTCCAAGGGTGCACTTGTATTAGCAAGAGGTAAGAAAGTAGGTACTCTTTATCTATCTACTTGTATTATTGATTCTCCTTTTGTTTTATCTACTTTAGATGTAGATGCAAAGATGTGGCTCTGTAGGCGTAGTCACATAAGTAAGAAGGGAATGGATGTTCTTAAGTCAAATGGGAAGAGTTTAGATTTGAAAAGCATAGATTGAGATTTTTGTAAGCATGGTATCTTTGAAAAATAGGTGAAAGTGAGGTTTGTCACAACTGGGTCAACAAAGAAGAAGCACAGGTTGGAGCTTGTTCACACAGGTGTGTGGAGACCAGCTCAGGGAGCTTCTATTGGAGGATCACAGTGTTATGTTTCTGATGCTACAAGAAAGGATTGGGTTTATTGCATAAAGAGGAAATCTGACGTTTTTAACACATTGAAGAACTGAAAAGCCTTAGTTTTCAAGGAGAAGATGATGGACAGAGATCAGATCAAAAGGCTAAATAATTTTGAGTAGGGCAGTGTTGGTTTGGACAAGGTTATGATCTAAAATGAGCTCACAGGTAAAAATCATCACTCACAGGAAAACACAGTTATCGATGTTAGTCAGGTGAGAACCGATGTTGAACAGGCAGGTACCGATGTTGATCATGTGTAGACCAAAGTCAGTGGTGTCGGGTAGGTGGAGATTGACGTTGGTTAGGGAATTGATGTCAGAAACCAGGACACCATCGTCGGTCAGGGAACCGGCATCGATGATTAGGTGGAATCGACATCGGTCAAGTGCGAACCAAGGTCGACTAAAAAATGGATTTTGGGTGGACAGTAAGCTATTAAGGAGTCTCAAACGCCCATATGGAGGACTGAAAGGGTAAGTAAGCCTCAAAATTCATTATTCCCCTTCTTTACACTACTTGTTGCTCATTGATGGTCAAGAACTAGGAAGTTTTAAAGAGGCAATGCAGGTAGAATCCAAGAAACAGTGGGAGCATGGCATGAATGAGGAAATTGATTCCTTGGAAGAGAACCAAATGAGATATTTGGTAGAGTTTCTAGCCAGAATGAAAGCACTGAAAGATGAATGTATTCCCAGGTTAAAGAAATGAGAGAATGGACACGTGAGATAGAAGGCCAGGTTATGTGGTCTTGAGCAGGCTGCAGGACAATGGTGTTTAAGGTTTGACAGGGGTATGACAAAGCATGGCTTTAGTCAATGTCAATGTGACCATTGTGTTTACTTTACCAGGTTGGATAATATTAGCTACATTATCCTATTACTGTATGTGGTGTATATGCTTGTTGCAGGGTCACACATGCAGGGAGTTGCTGAGCTAAAGGTAAAGTTAGTTCAGTGGTGTGCCATGAAGGATTTGGAAGCAACAAAGAAATTCTTTGGCATGAGTATTTATAGAGATAGGGAAAGTCACAGGTTAATGTTTTCTCAAGATGATTATGTGAATAAGGTAGTGGAGAGGTTCAATATGTAGGATGCAGAACCGGTTAGCACACCTATGGATGGACAGTTCATAGAATAATGTCCCAAATCACATGATGAGGTTGAGTACATGTGTACTAGACCTGATATTACCCAAGCAGTGGGAGTTATCAGCAAGTTTGTGGCCAATTCAGGAAAGGAGCACTGGAAAGCAGTTCAGTGGGTTCTCAAGTATCTGAGAGGGACCAGCAGCAGGGATTCATGCTATGCAGAGTCAGGCACTTCTCTACATGGGTATGTAGATTCGGATATGGCAGGGTACTTGGATGATAGGAGTAGCACCACAGGATATGTGGTGGTTGGTCTTCAAGACTGAACTTGAAGAGGGATACAAGCCAGGAAACAAAATTAGACGATGTACAGGTACATGTATAGGTGCAACTATTTATCTCCAAGTGGGAGATTTTTAGGTTGTGGAGATAAAAGGTTCACTGATGCAAACATGGAGGATATTGTTGAGTGTCACAGTAACCGATGTCGGTTAGGGGTAGACAGGAAGCTGCCGACATTGATCAGGAATTGGTTGACGTTGGTAACCTATGTGTGCATGCATTTGCATGCGATTCCAGAACTGGTCTAATTTTAGACGGATAGTTAGTTTGCATGTGAAAGACTAATTTTAGTCTTAAGTCTGTGTTTCTAATTATTGTAATTAGGAAGTCTAATTATTGTTTGTATGGGATCTATTTAAGAGACCCATGGGGCTATATTGTAAAGGTGGAGAATCATAAGGACTTGGAAAGGCAAGGACAAGGGTTCTTCCAAGGTGTGTAAGATCTAGGTTTGCAGGTGTGCAAAACCAAGTTAATCTGTAGGTGTGCAAGATCAGGGGAGATCTATATGGTAAGCAAGATCAGGGAGATCTACTTGGAGTAATTTGAGTACTTGGTGGTACGGGCAGTATTGTTACTCACTGGTGGAGGGTAAAACTCTGTGTTTGAGTTGTGGTTGTAATTGATTGAGAGAGAGATAACTCTTGAGAGAAATATTGTACACCTAAGAGGTGTGGGAAGAGTGTGTTTTCTTCATTGTATTCTAGAAGAGTTTAATGCAAGATTAGTTGTTTTTTGTATCTCCTATTATTTTCTATTTCTAGTTACTTATTACTTCTGGTTTAATTCTATGTTTAGTTGCTTATACAAAAGGTAATCAATTGTACTCACAGAGAATCCTAATAAACATCTACAAAGGTTCAAACTTATTTAACATATTCTACTAAAATATAAACAACTATGTAATTTTGAACCAATTTGAAATTGGTTATCTGATATTAAACCAATTTGATAGTCATCAATTTTTTTGCATTATCAAATCATTGTACCATTTCCAAGTTTGCTTCAATAATTCCTCAAGAACCATTTTCATCATTTTTTGGCACTATTAGTATTTAAGTAAGTGAAATTTTAATATTTCCCTATGAACCTCCTTTGTGAATTTTTAAGTTAAC
This sequence comes from Torreya grandis, assembly GCA_037957365.1. Lineage (NCBI taxonomy): Eukaryota > Viridiplantae > Streptophyta > Pinopsida > Cupressales > Taxaceae > Torreya > Torreya grandis. Next base: position 2,300,146 of record JARHVA010000489.1, on the reverse strand, counting down.
GTAAAATCTTATTTCATCATTGTTTTTTATTGTGTGCTTGAAGGCATTACATGAAATCACTGAATTACATAAAATGTCAGCATCTCTACCCATATTTTAGAAATAAAAATATAAAAAAAATATAATGTTGAGTAAGTGTTAGGATGTGAAGTCACTATTCATAATCACTCTTCATAGGAACTATTGATGGTCACTATTCATGGTGATGTGTCTTATTGGTGATGTGGATGGTTAGCGATGTGATTGGGTGGTGATTTGACATAGCCCACACTGGGTGGTATGGCCCATTGAGCATCTTTTATGTGAAAAGGATGAAGATAGAAATGAGGTGCATTTCTCCACCTAGTCATATAGGTTGGACTTTATGGATGCATGTGAGGAAATAATGATAGTGGATCTCATGATTCCACTTAGGCATGCACTAAGGGGTACATTAGGTCTATAGGCTATTATTGGATGAGGTCAAAATTTGTTAATCTTTTGACTCATGTGAAAACACATGAAAAAATGGGGGATAAGGATCACTATGATAGAATCAGGTCACATGTGGAGTGAGTCATAACACTTTGGAATGTACATGGAGTGGTAAATGGGTCATTACGAGATGGAATTCAAAGGCTTGACTTGGCACATAGGTGGACATGGTTCCCTATTCATGAAAAATTCTCCCCACTATAGGATGGCATAGTTTATGCTCTCTCATTTTTTTCTCTCTATGTTGTAAAATGTTATTAATAACATAAGATTATCTATTTTAATTTATCCTATTAACGGATCCATGAAACCTTATGTTTGCATGCTTAAAATTCAGATCCTAGAGGCATTGTTATGCTTGGTTCACAACTTAAATGCTTCAAGTCTGAGTATTGAGTGCTTGTATGTTAACACTGAAGGAGTTATTGGAGGAGATATCATAAAAGATTTTTTATGATGATTAATATGAAGTCTAAAGCTACCATTTTTCCTTTGGTTCTTTCCCTTAGTTATTTGTAAGGGTTTTCCACATAATCTCTATGTAATGTGTTTTATTTCTTGTCTATGTCTTTGTAGCTTTTTATTCTACATTTAATTACTTATCCTATAGTATCTATTTCTCCTAACATATAATATCATATATATGGTGAAAAAATCCATGTATGAGTGTTTTGTATTATTAGATGATTGTGTGCAAGTCGATGCTACTTTGATAGGAGGAGAGACCAAGTTAGAGATTAAAGAAGAAAAAAAAGTTTGTTTCAGTAGGTATCTCTCTATGAAACAAGGTAGAGGATCTCTTGGTGAAGATTGTGTTATCTTCATTTTGATGAGGAAAATCCCATAGAAGAGTTATGGAGAAATCTTAACAAGCCTTGATAGACAATTCATCAACCTACATAGTGTTCCTATTAGATAAGTAACTCTACAGCTTGAGGAGCAAGTTGGTCTCTTTTGGAGGAGTTTGAATACAAGGGATGACCTTATTATGTTTATTGTAAACAAACTAAAGGGGTGTTGATGTGGTATCCTACTAAACACATGTTTTTAGCTATGATATAGAATAAGATAAAATCCATGCAAAGGAAGGTAGTACATATAAACCTAAAGTTATACCTATTTTGAAGTAGTTGGGAAAGAGAAAGATGAAGATGCAGATGAATAAGTGATACCTAGTGTTATTAGAAGGAGAAGGTTGGTGTTAACCATATAACTTAGGTTTTTGGATTGTTATGTATATGGTTGTGGTATTGGCCAGGTAGACTGATGCATACACTAACACTAGAGGCATATGAGTTGGTGTTTTAGCATCATTTGATAGAGCATGATGAATTTTGGATGTATTCTTAAGAATAGAAAACTTAAGAAGTGCAATGATGCATCGAGTAGCATGAAAACTTCTATGGACCTATGATTGGTCTACTTTTGTCATGTTGATAGCTTGAAGGATATGTAGATAAGTCTAGTTTTGACTTATGTGAGATATTCTCTCCTCACTAATATCAAGAGTGTTACATACACTTGTTATTATTAAAACATTTAGAGTAGTGTAATTCTTATATGGTGATATTTGTTAGGGAGAGATAAATATTTAAATGAGGTAGAAAGTTATTAGTGTGCATGAAATCACTATACAAGTTGGTGTAGGTACCGCATATGCAGTATAATAATTTTATTACCTTTATGGAGAGCCAAAGTGTTTAACAAGTTGTTTCTACATATTGATGACATATTGGATGAAGGCCCCATCATGATAATTATTTTGATGGCTCAGTAGAGACATATGAAATGAAGTTTTTATGGAGGAGCAAACCAAGGATGGAGATGCACAAAGATGGGAAAGCAAGGAAGTACCCCACTTATTGCTTTTTTGAGTTGTCTTCCCAAGAGTGTCTTAAAAGAGGATACGACATGTTATGTCTTATGTATTGGATTCATCAAGAGTAGGACTCTTATTACCATGGTTAGCACTAAACCAAATACCCAAGTAGTGGGAATTGTGGGTAGTTCATGGCAAAATCCTGATTGGAGGATTGGTCTATGTGTGTAGAAGTGATAATCACTTCAAGTGATATAATCTATTATGGAGGAGTAGATGTTGAAAAAATTGGTTAGGAAAGAGAATTTTTATAGTGAAAGAATACTTCTACTAGTTTTATGTCAGGGAAAAAGAGGACATTGATGAATAATTAGTTACATAATACTCATGTGTGGTAAAATTGTATGTATATTGACTTCAAATTGGAGTGAGTTAGGATAATAACTCACTATTCATGAATCACTAGTCACTATAAATATTCATTATCACTACTCATGGTGATATGGATTGTTGGTGATGTGCATAGTTATTGATATAACTAGATGGTGATTTGGCATGGCCCACGATGGATGGTATAGTCCATGGATCATATTTGATATGAAAAATATGAGGAGAGATAAATGGGGTGCCTTTATCCACTTAATCATGTGGGTTATCATTTGTGGATGTATGTGAGGACATAATGATAGTGGATCTCATGATTCCACTTAAGCATGTATTGTGGCACATAATTTTTATGTAGGTTCTTATTGGATGAGGTCAAACATTAGGAATATTTTGACTCATGTGAAATCATATGGGAAAGTGGGGGACAAGGATCACTATACTAGATTGAGTTCACATGTGTAGTGGGGTGCAACACTTTGGAGTGCACATAAAATGGTCAAGGGGGTATTATGATATGCCATTCAATGGATTGACTTGGCACATGGGGGGACACAATTCCCTATTCATGAATATTCATCCCCACTATAAGATGGCACATTTTCTCCTCTCTCTTTGTTTTATCTCTATGTTGTAAACTACTATAAATAACATAAACTTCTCTATTGTAATTTATAATGTTAGAGGATCCATGTAAGTTTGTGATTGCATGATTCAAAGTTGGATCCTAGAGGCATTATTATTCTTGGTTTATAACCTGAATGTTTTAGCTGTAAGCATTGAGTGCTTGCACTCTAGCACTAAAGGAGTTCCTAGAGGAACTATTGTATAAGAGACTTGATGTTGATTAATATGAAGTCTAAAGTGACCATTTTTCTTGTGTTTTTTACCCTTGCTTATTTTTAAGGGTTTTTCACATAATCTCTATGTAATGTTTTTTCTTTCTTATCTATGTTTTTGTAGCTTGTTATTCTGCATTTCATTACTTAATTTGTATGAGCTATTTTTCCTAATAGTAAGCACATATCTTAATTAGTGAGCTCATTTGTCTATGTAGACATGATTAAGGGACATCCACACTGTCAAAATCACCTAAGACATGAACCTAACTTCAACCGATTGGTTCTTCATTTGGGTATATAGATGGATTTGTACCTTTGTGGATGGATATAAGCAATAATCATCCTCACTAGTTAGACTACAACCCTTTTGATATATCTAAAAAAATTATCATTATATCTAGCATTCTTTTATTATTTTTATACTAGTTTGATCTTGTACCATGGTTCTATTCATTTAGTGTAATGAATCTTGATGTAAATCCAATTCACCTTAAAATAATTAATAAAATTTAAAAAATAAAAATAAAATAATTCATGTGAAATAAATATTCAGTATGGCTATAATTATTGTCTTAGTTTTTAAAATTTGTGTTACAAGTAAATTTATATCCATGTAATTTACATACCTTTATGTAAGACACATTAAAATACATGTCAAACTATTGTAATGATTAAAAAATATTCCAAACCTTTATATAGGAGACCTTAAATTACATGTCAAATATTGTAATGATTATAAAATATTCTAATTATTACAAAATATTCCACTATTATCATGACATAATTTAATGCAATCTCAATGAAAAAGTCATAAAAATCACATGCCTTTTCTATAATTTCACATTTTTATCTCACATTTTATTTACATGTTTTTTTATAAAAATAAAATCTACAATACAATCACATATACAATGTGTAACATAAATAATCCTTGATTAATTTTTTGTAATTTAGATCTTGGAAAACTCTCATGGTTTAATTTAATCAACATGCCAATGTCTAATTATCTATCTTGAAAATTTAAAACTCTATATTTGATGTCTATCTTCTCAAAATTGAGGTTTTATCTCCTTTAATAGTCTTTGAAGACACCATTCCTCAAGTAACGACCTCGGTTATGCTATAGACTTCTTTCTTCTCGACACCTTCAAGTTGAAGCAAATTTCACAAAAATGATTTGAATGTGTAGGCCACCATCATGGAGCCTAAACAAACACACCTGCTCTAGGGTATTCTTTGCAATAGGTTTCTGATGGGAATTGTTCTCATCCTATTTTCTTAGTCTATAATCACCCATAAAATTATAATAATATTATACTTTTTAGACTAGTTTCTTCATAGTGATAAATTGAATATGTTTCTTCTAGAGTTAACTTCATAAATTTATTTATATCTGACATTTCAAGTCCATTATTAATTATGTAGTTGACTCAAAAAAATCATATTCAATTTTTTATCATGTTATTATTGTAGATTATTTCTCAATTCTAGAAGAAAAATATTCATTTTTTTAATCATGTTATTATAGAATATTATTTCACTATTTCTAATAGGGGTAATGATATACTAATGTTATGCTTCAAATATAAGTTCAAGCAGAGAAAGTATGTTTAGAGGTGGAACAACTTCTTACTTTATTAGATTACTTGTAAAATGCCACGTACGTTCTCAACTAGGTTCCTCCTGATTCTTCATGCCATCAATTTATCCCATGGGATCATTGTATTAGACAATGGGGTTAGACACACTCCTAAAGTAAACAGATCAGTTATTCCCTTTGATGGTATTTTCTAACACCATTGATGAACTATCCTTTAATTATTGGATATGGCTGGTTATTCACAATCTAAATTCCCTCCCCTAAATGGGAGTTTAAAATAATATAATTGGTTAAAAAGATAATAATGGTTGAGAGCACGTACTTGATAGACACAACCACTTACTAGAAGTAACTAAGGGGGATGTTAATCTAGCTTTAATTGATGTGACTTTCATGGAATACTAATTTAAATTTCATGGAGTGTGACTTTTATATTCATTATTTTTATAATTAATTTAATAATATAATGTTTTAGTAATATAAGGAGAGAAAAAAATTAAATCACAAAAATATATTGTATTCTTGTAAATATTTATAAACTACCACTTCAAAATAAAATTGTAATTATTAATCCATAATATTATTATTTTGATAAAAATAAATTTTAGTCCAACAAGTCTAAAAGACCTAAATTATCTTTAAAAAATAATTTAAATCACAATAAAATCATTAATATAAATAAAAATATTTAAATGATAATTAAATCACTAAAATAATAAAATTTTAACTAAAATTATTAAATATATCTTTTAGTTCTCAAGCTAACTAATCAAAACCATTCTTAATTAATAAAAATAATTTGAATACTTTTATTTCCACAAAGTTAAAATATATAAATTTATCTCTTAAAGAACCTATAGTCTCATTTCCATTCTATCTATATAATTATATAAATGATTAATATACATATATAAATGTGATGACATTGTCTTCGAAATCAATTAATCAAATATTTTTCCTAATATTAAAAAATAAAATTTAGAATAATGAAAATGAATGTAGTATCTATTTTATTATTTAAAAAAATCAACTTTAAAATAATCAAAATGATTGAGGTATTTTTATTTCTACAACGCTTTAATAAATAATCTATTTTTTCATTTCTAGAGCAAATGGGGCAAGGGCAAAGAGTGAAGAGGATAAGTATAATACTTTATTTTATTAAATATTTATAAGAATAGGTAGAACAATAAAAATAAAAATAAAAATAAAAATAAAAATAAAAATAAAAATAAAAATAAAAATAAAAATAAAAATAAAAATAAAAATAAAAATAAAAATAAAAATAAAAATAAAAATAAAAATAAAAATAAAAATAAAAATAAAAATAAGAATAAGAATAAGAATAAGAATAAGAATAAGAATAAAAATAAAAATAAAAATAAAAATAAAAATAAAAATAAAAATAAAAATAAAAATAAAAATAAAAATAAAAATAAAAATAAAAATAAAAATAAAAATAAAAATAAAATATTTGAATGATACATTTTTGATAATATTCTACAAATTAATTTATTTCAAAATGTAGAGATTAAGGCTTTCCATTTCACTAATAAGAATAAAAATATTAAAATGAGAATCAAATTATTAAAATAATTGATTACAAATTAAAATTATAAAATATTGTCAGATATGTAATAACAAAGTTAAGTTTTTTACGCTTTTACTCTCTAATTCATTGTGAGCCATATGATGGGAGAATAATAGACTCTACATGGTTCCAAAGAATTGAAGGCAATTTTGGAGATCCACAACCTTGTACAAGGGTAAAGGAAGTATCACTGAGTGATGAAAGGTGGATAACAAAAGACTTAAAGAAATCCTTAAACATCGATCTAGAATCCAAGATGTTAAAAAATAAAGATGAGCATGATACATCCTCCTCAATTCTCTCTCACCTTCAATCTATTGAGATTAATCTAGATAAATCATCAGGTCAACATTCCAATTTCAAGGCTTCCAATGTCAAGGGTAAATTTATTATCAATCCCAATGTCTCAACCCTTTTTGGTATCCCTTCAATGGTTGGAAGCTTTCCAAGGAAATGAGGTAAGAAAAATAAACATGATGTCCTTGTTTATGAAAATTTCTATATTATTGAGCATGATGGTAACTTTTAAGGTCTACATTCAATACAAACCAATCTCTCTAGCCAAAAATTAATAATCAATCAACTTATCTCGAAGTACAACATGCATGCTAAATTTTTTGAAGAGGTTACTTGGATTGTCATAGGTAAGGATACATTAGGTAAATTATACTCTCGTGTAAAGGTATTCCTAGATTGATATGATGTAACTATTTTTGAGAAAGAAAAGAAAAGTTAAACTATCTAATCAACATAATATTTTTGTTAAGTATTTTAATGCATACCTTCTTCTATCTTCCTCCTCGACATTAAATACATCTTGTAAATTATATATATTTATTATCATGTTATAGACATAAATCCATTAAGTTATTAATGTATTCATATGGGTGAGAGATCCAATAGAACCCATTTAACATATTAAAAAAATATTTATCTGGACATGTAGAATGGGCATGTGCCCATTCTACATAATTCTGCAATAATATATTGGATACTTAGCTTCATAAGTGATAAAATTATTATATTGTGTATTGTTAATGGGAAATAAGACTATGGAAAATTTCTTTGTAATTTTCACTTTTAATGCATTGGTATTCAAAATTATTCATAATTGTATTTATGTTTTTCATAATTATTAAATTATTGTTCTTAGTTATTCATAGTATGAGACATGGATGTGATCATGCTAAATTTATGAGATGATGCCATTTATTTCATCAAGTTTGCTTTATTCACAATCTTTAAATTAGTTGTCTTTTCCATCTTCTCAAATTTTATGACTCCCCATTGATTGCATTATATTTTACATTTACATATATATGGTGTTATGGTTAATTAATGATCTACTTAGTGGCTTACATTAATTTGTTTTGGTCCATGTATTTTCCTACTAAGTAGTTGTAGATGGTCAACTTACCCATTTTACTTAGGTGTCTAACATCGGAAGCCATGGCATATTTTCTTGACTCACCCATACTGGTGGGACTTTCATGAACAGAGACTACTATACCTTACTTTATCTTGACTATGGACCTCCATTTGTGTGTTTTTAAGTTGTGTGTATAGATTTTTTCCAAGCCACCAATTATCGATTTTTAACTCTGGGTTTCATTTTTTCCTTGTGTTTTTCCCTCAAGTTATTATTTTCATTTGCTCATTATTAATACCCTTAATTTGTGTAGAATGGACACATTCTATACATTAGATAATAAATTTATCAATTAATAATTCAATAGTCTTCATTTGTGTATAATTTGTATGTTCTCATTGGACATAAAATATAAATATTGGATTCTTAATTTATAATGTTCTTTTTGTGACCAACATGTGCTTTTTGTAAATTAAAAAGGGACCGCTACATGGATTTAATTTTTAATTTTTATCCTTTTATTGATCCTACTCTAAACCTCATCCGAGCTTAAAATTTGGGTGTCTTTCTTATCACACTCCCTAATTTTTTTTTAATTTCTTATAAATCCCCATTTGTTTGTATTTAAATATCTTCTACAATCTATTGATTTTGAAGAGACGAGTCCTACCATGATTTTTAAAATTTATTTTTTTCATTTAAATTTTGAAAAACATGTAGGTCTTAGAATATCAGTCTTTGATTCTAGCTAACCCCTCAATAGAAGCTAATTATTATAAGCAAGCATCACTCAATTCCTAGGTCCTAGAGTTATCAGAGATATTAGAGTGCCATAATTCCTAATCAAACCAAATATCATCAAGTGTAATCATACACATGGATTTTTTAGAGTTATCATAATCCCAAGAAACTTGATTTAATCAAATATCACATGAGTATTCATACACCTAGTGTCTTCAGAACTATCAGAGCCCTAGGAGGCTTGATCTAATAAAATGTCACCATGTGAACCTATATAATCAGATGTTTTAGATATATCAAATTAATAGGAGGTTTGATCCAATTAAATATATCCATGTGTATTTTTAAAACACCTAGAAAATTATACACTTGGTAAATCCTTGTTATGTGAGACCCTTAACACCATAATACACCTAGGAAATATATATGTCTCTATCCATTGGATGCCATGAAGTATAGTATATGTGACATAATATATTTATTTATGCCTAATGTCATGGTATGACCATAAATTTATATAAATTTTTTTCTTTAATATACTAAATACTTAAATAAATAATCCCACTAATACTATGAATAGATATGGGTCAGAGTGATGTGAAATAATAAAAATAAAACATGTGGATCTCATTGAAGATATATTTTAATAATAAAATAAAATGTAGCACATGAATGAGATACAATGTCATTTAATGATCAATATAGGATTACAAAAAATGAGAATAATGACATAAATGAAAATTTCCAATGGTTATTCTATGATCCATTTTATATACAGAAGCTAAAAACTAAATTTCATTGAAATAGTCAACTTTATTTAAGTTTGGGTCAATTTAAATTTGATTAAAATAAATCAATATGGTAGTGATGATTTAATTTATTAGGTGACCATTTAAAAATATGTTACTAAAAGTCGAGTGTAAATACTATCTCATTAATTATATATTAATTAATCAACTTAATAGGCTAACAAAATTACTTATATGTATAAAAATAATATCCTCTATTTATATATAAAAAATAATCCAAATATCAACTATAAAATTAACAAACTTCCATATAAATATGTAACTTAGTAATATTCTATAACTTGTACCAATCACTTTTTTACTTCAAAATAATTTCATCTTTCACTATAAAATAAAACTAAATATTATTGAGTTTATTTATATAACTTATTGTAAGAAAATAAAAATTAGATGATAATAGAAGATAATTAAAGTCACTAATTATTATTTTTTATATTTCCAAAGATTGATGCATATTTGGATTCAACCATACATGATATAACCATGTACATAATTATGTTAATATTTTCCTATCAGAATGTAGTGTCACATCAAATTATAAGTTTACAAGAAATCCAATGAAAAAGAACTTTTTTTTGTCACAAACAAATCATGTTTTCTCACATATGATTAATATGTTTTATTTCATATACAAGTATGTGTGCATCAACCTTTTCCATGTTTAATGTATACCAGCACAATATTTCTTTTATTTGATCTGATAATTTTGTCACTAATTTCACACTGTGATATCTCTCATGTAAACATAAATTTCAAATTTTGTATTCATTCAAAGCATTGAATGAAATAAAATTATACTCTTAAGTTCAAGTATGAAAACAATAGTTCAATATCAAAATGTTTCCTTGTAATAATCAACAAGCTAGGGCTAAATGTATGACTAAAATAGTAGTAAAATGAATATGAAAAGCCTAGGTGTTTGATTGGCGATTTAAATTTAGTTGTCCCTTTAACTCTAAAAAAAACTCTATCTAATCCAAATATCAACAACTTCTTTCCAAGTAGAATTATAATATCTGAAATAGTCAACCAATATAAAAGGTATTTTTTAATAACTAACTTGTTACTAATATTTTATTAAAATTAAGTTATTGACACTATTATGATAGTTTGTGTTGAACATTTATTAATCTTATAATTTTATTTAGATATTTATTTGTCTGTGAGAATTTCATAGATGTAAAAAATTTTTGGGAGAAACTCATAGTAACAAAAATTCTTGTGGTGAAATTCATTTTTTCAAAGATACTTGTTTATCAAAAAATCATGATTAATTAAAAAAGTGCATTATATATATATATATATATATATATATATATATATATATATATATATATATATATATATATATATATATATATATATATATATATATATATATATATCTTATTTCATAACCAAACTAAATATTAAATAAAACATCTAACAAGAATCAATATTAACATCAGATAGTAATAGAAATTGAAAAATGCTCACCAAATTTATTTTATATAAGTAGTGTAAACTCAATTTCATTTATTTTTTAGTTCAAAACTTATCATAAACAATGTTAGATCTTATTTCAAAATAAATATTACAACATATGCATCCATAATCAAGGCTACTTGTGTAAATAATGTCACCATAAGGTATTTTTGAGTTTTAAATTCTTTCTTAATAAATAAACATCATTGGAATAATAAAATTTTATTGAGGTAGATTTTTGTTTAATGTTAACTAGAAAAATGCTTCTATAATTAAAAACAATTATACATTACTTCTAAATCATGTCCAAATTCTTAATAAACTTTTTTTTTTTTTTTTTTGCAATACTCATAAGTCCAATACAACAAAGAATATACATCTATTTTATCATTTAGTAGTAGTTTCATTGTAATTTTTTTTATGTTGACATCCATATTAGATGTAAAGTAAAATTTTAATTTAAACTATGCAGACAAAGCCATTAAAAATAGGGTTAAATATCTTATTGAATGTATCTTCTCATTATTGACATGGAATGAAATATTCTTTTTCGAAGAAGGTTTTTGAACAACAAATGCATCTAAGTCGATAATAAAGAAATGGCTTTTTGAAAAATATAAACAAAAATAATTTTGAGATTCATTTTTACGTTATATTTATTTTTGAATGTTATTATAGTAATATTCTATTTATAGTTTACTTACATTCCTAAGAATTTACATAGATTGTGCATCATCTCCAATCAAATCTACACACATTTTAAATTATAATTATATAATTATATTTATTTTAAATTGTAATTATATAATTGGTTGTGGATGTAGATGTGTTTACCACAACCAATTACATTTTTTACTAAATTTAATCTTCTTAGTTACATGTGACTTCTAGATGTTTTCTTGTATCTACTTGAGATGATGTTGAATATTAATTTAATTCATCATCTATGTTTATCAATATATTTTATGGATTAATAATTTATACCAAAATGAAACATATAAATTTAGAATGAGAATTCAAAATTTTCAGAATGGGTGGCCACCTGTAACTTCTAAAATACATCAAGAAGTCTAATATCTAAAATTATGGGATGTACATTCTCAAAAAAAATTAATGTAGATAATTCATTAGTTAGTAGTATATTACATATTTAAAACTTAAAATCCAAAGGATTGACTTCAATTATGAAAATAATTTATTATGTAAATTTTATGATATAACTATCAAAACATGTATGTATATGGGGGTGTCATGAGATAATTATAGTATTGTTTAAGCATAATTTTTTTCTTTAAATTTTACATTATGTATAAAAATGATTTCATCTTTAATTTTTTAGTAACTTTTAAATGTTTTTACCCCTATAAAATACTAAAATAGAGGATGAGTATGTGTTACATATTGATAACATGTGTTCCCAAAAACTGATAAATATCTCATATTTGAAAGGATGTTTTGATGATGATGATAATAATAATAATAATAATAATAATAATAATAATAATAATAATAATAATAATAATAATAATAATAATAATAATAATAATAATAATAATAATAATGTCCAAGGGCTTGGTGTGTGACCAATAAATTCTATTCCCACTTCTTCATCAACCTTGTCTTTTGAATCATGGACACCATAAGTGGTAAAGACCAAATACAAACATCAAACCCACCTTCCTCATTCAAAATCCTATACTATCCTTGGATAATTTTTCATTTTTTTTAAAAAATTTTACATATACATGCATAATAATTATGAAGCAAGTATATTTTCACACATTATTGATTGTACTAGACCTAATGCAAGAGAATCAATCTATAATATCACTTTTTATGACATTGGTGACAGCATTGTGATAATATACAGCGACCACCTTTAAACGAAGATAAGATGGTGTCCTAGTGATCCCAATGATCTAACCAAGATAAAAGAAAAACCACACTAACATGTGAACTCATAAGTATTTTCCTCCCTTTCTTGAGAATTTTTAGTAATTGGTGATACATACAATTCTAGGAGGTTAATGGAATCCTCTGATATTATCATATTATCTTATATTTTTATCTAGATTCCTTGTACTATTTGTTTTATTTTTATTTTTTGCTTTGTATTTTTTAATCCCTCATAAAGGTGAACAAAGTGAGTTTTACGCATGCAAAAATTATATGTCACATTTTATGAATTTCACCCCAACATAGTTATTTTTGGAAGAACCCATGAATTAAAATAGTCTATAATTTTCACCCTTGAAACTCTAGTCTCCTTTATTCTTTTTTAATAAGCACATATTTGTTTCCTTTTATACAAGGATCAATAGTCACATTCAACCAAAAATATCCACTCATACCTCTACTAGTGGATACATCTAATTATTATATAAACATGCCCATTATGCCTCTAAATAAACATGTTATAAATATATCCAATGAAATTGTCTTGAAATTTGGGTCACTATCTTTCTTACGGTTGCAATCCAACCCAAAAATTTTTAGAGATTAAAAACTAAAACCTATTTTTACCATATGTCTTCAAGAAGAATTAAAAATGTTAACTTATCACTAAGACTATCTGATTTTTATTTTTTTTAAATATTCATAGCATCTTCTTCAAATTCATGTATGCAAACATAAAAGAAATGTAAATCAATCAAGCATATAGAGTAATTAAATGAATATTATTTTATTAATTTTATTATTCATTAAACCAAATTAAATATTTCAAGTAACTTTCAATTATATGTCTTTCTATTTTCTGAACTAGGGCATTGTAGATTTTTATATGATGCACAATGTATTGCATTTGTACAACTAGTAAATAAAATTTTTTAGAAGCCATGTTTTGTTGGCCAAATTTTTTTATTTTCATATACTTATTAAATATTATGTTATGGATTTGAAATAAATATTATGAGATGATATTTGTTTAAATATATCATGAAAAGAAGCAAACTCATGGTTTTTAAAAAAAATATAGTTACAATGGTATGCTATCCATCACTGATGTAAAAGTTAGTCTCTAGATCCTTCAATTCATACTCAAGTTTAATGTCCATGATATCATGAAATATTTTTATGAAGGAAATTAATATTACCTTTCATCAAAGAGGCACATGACTACACAATATTAAGATAACTAATCTATCAATACTTGGTGGATCAAGGGATTGGTACTAGTATTTAGGATGGGCTTGGTGGTAGCATTTAACTCTAATATACCTGGTCAAAATGAGATTTTTTAAGGGCAATTATCAAGCATGCAGGTGGCTCTTCAATATTTAAAGCATCATAGTGTGGCTCTCAAAAATTCTCTAAATCATCTTTTGGAGCCTTCCACTAAAGCAAAAAAGCCTCCATCCTTCTACCTCACACTCATTGTGGGAGATAAATTGGTCCACAATTATATTGTGGATAGTGGAGCAAGCACTACTATTATGCCTAAAGTAATGGTTGATAAGCTAGGTTTGAACTATGAGCCACATAGTAAAGGTGTGTTGTAGCTAGATGGAACTCTAACCAAGATGGTAAGATTGGTCAAAGGTTTGAAAGTGTTTTTAAATGGCTGCCCAAGCTTCCCTATCATGCAAGATATTGTGGTGGTGGACCTTCCAGTACACTTTGTTATATGCTTGTCTAGGGACTTTATGGCCAAGATAGGAGGATACATTTCTACTGATTGGTCCTTTCTATCTTTAAAGACAAGGTATGGAACCAAGGTAACCATAAAGAATTATCCCTTAGAAAAGTTCCACATTAAGCCATAATTAGAGACAATGAAAAATAAAAATTATCTAATTAGCAAAAAGGAAGAAACAATCCTAAATAGTGAAACATCTTCTCCTCTAGAAGGTATTTCTAACCTCTATCTTGATAAGTACATCACTAAAACGCATGGCCTTGATCCTTAAACTTTAATTGAGGAAATTAATTTGTGAGTTTACTGTATGCATGAGAAGAATGTCCCAATTAATTCACTCAACAATGAAGATCATGATCTTGATGGCATGTGGAAAATGTTCTTTAATGGTTCAAGGAGAAAAATAGGCATAGGAAATCGTGTCATGTTGGTTTCCCTAGCAAATAATCATTACTACTCTTCTTATAGGTTTCACTTAAGTTGCACTTGGAACATGGCAGAATATGAAGGCTTAGTTCATGGTCTCCAATGGGAAAAGAAGAGAGAAATCAAGCTTTTGAAATTCTATGGAGATAGTGAGATGGTCATTCATCAAGTGAGAAATAAATTTGTAGCCAAGAACCCCTTTTTCAAGTCTTACAAGTATAGGGTATGGGATATACTTGAGGATTTTAATGCCTTCAACATCCAGCCCATACCAAGAGACTTGAATAAGCATGTTGATAGATTGGTTATAATAGGAACACATTTTGACTCAGTTGTTGATGTCAAAAAAGAGAAAGATCAATCCCGTATCAAGATCATTGTGAGACCTTTCATTATGGATAATGAAGTATCATGTAAAGTGTTAGAAAGTGATGAACACATTGCACACTTATTGCAAAATGAGGCAGGCTTCTCTTTAAGAAAGCAAAAGAAGTTACATTATCATTATGAATAGAAAATTATATAGCTAAAGATAAATAAAATACCCAAGGGGTTGATTTTATTAGAGAGTGTCTTTAATGAGGATGATCAAAAGAAAAACCAAAGAATGAGCATGTCAACAAAAGAAGAAAATTAGGAATACAAGGACTTAAAGGGCTTTGAACCAAGTCTATGTCATCACACCATTGAGCTAGAGCATGGAGCTAAATTAGTAAGACAAAAGCAAAGGCCTATCAATCCAAAGGTAGAAGAATTCATGAAGAAAGAGCTAACTAAATTGATTGAGTCTAGGATTATCTTTCCTATCAAACACTCAACTTGGGTAGCTAACCTTGTGTGAGTTCAAAAAAAGAATGGAGAAATCAGACTTTGTGTGGATTTTCATGATCTAAATAAAGTGTTTCTTAAGGATCATTACCCACTCCCTTCCATTGAATAAATTTTGTAAGTTGTTTCAGGTTCTCAACATTTATCACTTCTTGATGATTATTCAAGTTATAATAAAATATTGGTAAATGAATGGGATCAATTCAATACAGAATTCACCACTAAGTGGGGGACCTTTGCCTATAAGAAGATGCTATTTGGCTTATCCAATACTAGAGCTACATTTCAAAAGGCAATGGACATGGATTTTAAAGGTTTAATCAATAGTTTTTTGATTGTTTACCTTGATGATATAACCATTTTTTAAAAGGATGATGTTGATCATATGGGACATCTAAGGCAAGTGTTTGAGAAGTGTAGAGAGTATGACAAATCCTTCAATCTAAAGAAGTACATCTTTGTTGTCCATGAAGGTAAGCTTTTGGGTCATGTTGTTTCAAAATAATGCTTGTCTATTGAACCCAAAAGGATTGAAGTTATTATAGGTTTGTCCTTGCCTCAACACAAGAAAGGGCTGCAATGTTTCTTAGGAAAAATAAACTTTGTAAGGAGTTTTATCCCAAACTTTGAAACTGTGGTAAAGCCTATCACATTCATGCTAAAATAGAACCAAGTTTTTAATTATACAAAGGAAGGTAAAGGTAGATTTGAGGAAATCAAGCAAGAAATTATAATATCTCCCAATCTCTTAAATATGAATTTTGATAAGGATTTGATTTTTTATACTTTTTCTAACCTTGACACAATCTCAGCTATGTTTATGCAAAATAATGATGAAGATGGTGAGCAACCAATTGCTTTCTTTAGACAAGGCTTAGAATACTATGAAGTGAGATATTATTTTGTTGAGAAGAAAGCTTTAACCATCATTAGAGGCTTGAAAAAGTTTAGGGATATGGTTTCCAACAACAAGATCCATGTCATGGTCTCCCATCCTAGTACCAAGGATTTTTTCCAAAGTAGGGATCTCAATGAGAAGAGAGATAGATGGATCATGAAGGTGATGGAATATGACATTGACATCAAGGTAACCAACCTTGTAAGAGGAAGAGGTTTATGTGATCACTTAGCATCTAACTTTCAAGAGCCAAAAGAGCAAGCCTTGGTAAATCAAGTTCAAGACTAGCCAGCTAATCAAATTCAAAATCAAAGTTGGACATAAGACATCATTGGTTTTATTCAAAATGATGAGTGTCCTAATGGCTTGAAAAATATAAAAGAAGGTATTTTAGGCTACAGGCTATTCCTTATTATCTTATGGATGACATTCTCTTTAATAAGGATGTGAGCAATGTGTTGCTAAGATGAATTAACAATGACCAATTTGATATGCTACCAGAAAAGTTCCATAATGGTGTAGATGGTAGTCACTTATTTCCTAAAACAATAGCTATAAAAATAATGAGAGCCAGTTACTATTGGCCTAGTCTTTTTAAGGACTGTTATCATTGGTCTAAGGTTTGTCCTCAATGTGCCATTTTTATTAAAAAATAAAAGCTTTATGCCCTTCCATTGAATCCTATCCAAGTGGACTAGCCTTTCATCTAATGGGGCCTTGACTTCATTGGCATGATCAACCCTCCGTCAAGTGTTGGACACAAATGGATGTTGACTGCTACATACTACTTCATAAGATGGGTAGAGGCTATTTCTTTGAAGGAAGAAAATGAAAATACCATCTTGGAGTTTTATGACAACATTATAACAACATTTGGAGTTCCTCATGTCATCATCTTAGATAATGCACTTTCTTTTATAAGTGCTAAAAAAATTTATTGGGTAGAAAAGAGTGGATTTCATTTGAGTACCTCATCCAACTACTACCCTCAAGGTAATGGATTGGCTGAGTCTACCAATATTAACCTCATCAATACATCAAGAGGATGTTGGAAACTAATCAAAGAGTAAGGCATAACAAGCTGAAGATAGCTTTATGGGCAGATATAATCACTCCCAAGAAGTCAATTGGTAATTCTCCCTTTGTACTTGTCTATGGGAGAGAAGCTAGGCTATCCATATCATAAGAGCTCCCTATCTTGAAACTTGCACAATAGCTAGAATTACTTGAAAAAAATCCCATGGAGGTCAAATTGACATAATTAATACAACTGCAAGAGACAAGAGATGATGCACACAAAGATTTGGATCACCATCAGGTTCTCATGAAGAAATCCTTTGACAAAAGGGAAAGGGCAAGAGTGTTCAAAGAAGGTGACTTGGTCTTGAAATGGGATGAAGATAGAGCAAAAATAGACAAACATAAAAAGTTTGATACTTTGTGGAGTGGTCCTTACATCATCAGCAAGTGCAAGAAAAGAAACTCCTTTCAATTGTCCAAAATGGATAGAGAAGAACTACTTATTCTAGTGAATGAAATCCATTTGAAGTCTTGATTTTGACCCTTGCTGGACATGTCTTGTATATACCTTGTTTTGGTGTGTTTCCTTTGTTGTGTTGATTTTTACCTAAGTACTTTGGAACACAATGTTTCCCTTTCAAGTATTTTTTCCTTTTGTCAATTATGCATGTGTCTCTCCAGCTTGTGTTTTTAGCCATGGCTTATTCTTTAAACTCTTGTTTGCCTTATATGACTCTATTCCCAATGGAAGGATTTAGGTGACTGGTCTTATGATATAGTATGTCTCCCCTAGAAATCACTAGAATGTTGACCATTTTTTGCATGATCAGTTTGTGTTTTCCCTTTGGCTCTTTTCATTTCTCCCTTGCTCATTTTCTATGTTTGGTATCTTATTTTGTTTCTTGTCTTTTCCCTTCGACCTCTCCTAGTTTGGGCTCTTCTCCCTTGTTATTTGTTTTTCCCCTTTGGCTTATTTTCCTTAGCCTATCGGGATTTATTTTGCCTCAAAGTGCCCTTCAAAGTGTTTTTGAAGGGCCTTTCTTTCCTTTCTTTTCTTCCCAAGTGTCCCTTTAGACTTTTTTGAAGGGAACTTTTCTTTTAGGTGACCCTTCAAAAAAGTTTTGAAGGGCACATTTTAGCCCAAGTGTCCCTTCAAAAAATTTTGAAAGGCACTTTTCTTCCAAGTGACCCTTCAAAAAAGTTTTCAAGGGCACTTTTTAGCCCAAGTGTCCCTCCAGAATTTTTTGAAGGGCACTTTGTTTTTGGAAATACCCTTCAAAAAAGTTTTGAAGGACCATTTCCTTTGGAAATGCCCTTCATAATTTTTTGAATGGACCTTATGCCTTCCCTAAGTGTCCTTAAAAACTTTTTGGAAGGACATTTTCCTAATAAAATTTCTTGAAAGAACTAGCCATTGCCTTTCAAACAAAATTTGTGAAAGAATTCCTTCAAACAAATTGTCTGAAGGAATTACTTCAAGAAAATTATTTAAAACAATAAACCTGACCTAATGGATCCCCATGGTGTGTTATAGGACATCAAGTTTAATACAACCCACTAGCCATTGTGGTGCAAAGATGATGTGCCACAAGACTTAAAATTTAGGGTGGACAACTAGCTGTTAGGATTCAAATACATGACATGCCATAGGACATCAAATTCAGGGTGGCCAACCAGCCATTGGCGTACAACTTGGTGGTGTGTCATAGGATGTCAAATTCATGCCTAAAGTCTTCAAATAAGAAGTAAAGTCACTTAGAAAACTTGAATAACTCGGTAGTGTAAATCAAGTTTCCCAATAAGTTTTTCTTATGACTTTTATAAGTAGAAGCAATCAAAGAACCTGAAGGAGCAAGTAAGAAGTAAATTCACTTGGAAAACCCAAACAAATTTGTAGTGCAAATTGGTTTTTCAAAAGAGCTTTGCTTATGAATTTTATAAGTAAAAGAAATCAAAAAACCCAAAAGAGTAAGGATAGTGCAAATTGGGTTTCTTAACATGATTGACTTATAGGGTTATAAGTAAATCCATTCAGAAGGCCTAAATGGGTTTGTAGTGAAAACACAAGAGATTTCAAGAGGAATCTAAGGTTCATAGTAGTGATCCAAGATATTTATTATGGATGTTCATCTCACCATTGATTTTGTAGTGATCCTAGTCATTTCAAGAGGGTGAATCAAAGAGAAGGACAAAATCCAACTAAATGAGAGAACAACTGGAATTAGTTTCACGAGGATGGTGACTACAAACCATTTTGGAGGCTTTTATTTTGGCACCCAATATCTCTCTCTTCTCTCCATATTTTTTTTATAAATAGGACCCTTGGGATCTTGTTTTATCATCCACAAATAGTACAGTGAAGACCTACTAGAATGTTTTGCCATTTTCTTGCCTTTGAGCAAAGAAGCATAAGTCTAATTTTTTTATAATTTCTAGACATTTGTCTGGGCATGAAAGAGACACAGAGTGATATCAAGTGATATTTTATCCTTTTTTTATTTATCCTTCATGCTTTTGAGCAAAGATTTGATACAACAGGTCATGTAGAGTGCATTCTATATATATGATATTTTCCACATGTGTAACCCTTTTTTGGATTATATAGGTTGTATTTTCTAGTTATTTACCTTGTGTGGTCTCATTAATTTTGTCTCTACATTGAAATACTTATTTTAAAATATTTTATAGCTTGAGTTATAGACTATATTCTGATATATTGTGCATAAGTATAGGGCATACATGTGGATACTAATTCTTGGAGTATCATCATTTTAGACTAGGCTTTACATTTGTGCAAACTTCTAACTCTTTTCACTCATACAAATTGGTTTAACAATTTTATTGCACAAAAACCTAATACAAGGAGCTAGCCCTTTCAACCTAGAGGTTCATTTCCACTTATAGGCACACTCACAGGCCTAGAAATGTCCCAACGTTGCCCAAATCAGGAGGAGGCCTAAACAATCCTCTTCTAGGGTGAAAGATTTGGAGACAATAGGAACAAAAAATGCAATTGCTCATAAAATATGTTTAGAATACAAAAATGCATATCAAAAAAGAGTTTTTCATCCACATGTTATTATGAAAGAATTGCAAGAATTATGATTAAGAAAATTATACATTTCTAAATATGTCTATATCAAATCAAAATAAAAGCCATTATTAAGTTATATTACTAGTGATGATTCAACTGACAACATTATTTTAGCTAAACTTAAATCTAATATAAACAAAGGCATGGACATGTCTTCTGATTCAGGAGAAAGATGTTCTAATGATATGCTAGAACATGTTTTTTTAGAACTAATATCTATTTTTACATTATAAGATAAGATAATTCCAATAGAACTAGCAGAAGCCAATAATCCACTTCGCATTTTCAAAGACAAGCACTCTAAAGAAATGAATTTTCCAACTCTTTTTTTCTGAGATCCTCCTGATGAAGATTTTATAACAAAATTTACAAATCAAAAAAAGTAAAATGGTAACTATTACATGAAAATCATTAGTATACATATGATATGACCAACTTATTTTTCAAAGTAATAAAAATAATGATACACCAAGTGGGAAATACAATGTGGTTTATAATTAGAAAAGGATAGTTAAAAGGAAGAAATATTTTAACAAAATATGTCAAATATAAACCAAACTTAGAATGAATACTTAAATAAAATATTAGGTATGTTGATTTAGAAAAAACACATATATCACTTGATTAAATGCAAGGGATAAAAAGAAGTATTTGTTATTATACAACAAATAGGGTCATCAACATATTTATTGACCTTTACATGTACCAAACATCGATGGGAGGTATTAGTGGATGTACTAAAATATTTATATTTTAATTATAAAAACTTTGAATTTTTAACTAGGTTAATATAATGAGGCCAAATATGCTTCATTGCTAGACAAAATAGATCCATTTACTTATACACGTTACTATAGACATCATATTAATATGTTAAAATAAATGATTTTCAATGATGAATTATTTTTGTAAAAGGTATAAGATTATTTTTTCATATCAAAATTTCAACAAAGAAGAATCACTCATGATCATTGGCTAGTGTGGATATTAAATTCATGAGTTTATGGAAAGGACAATTACATGTTAATTGAAAACTTCATATAAAAATACATAACTTGTGATACTAATATGTTAGAGGTAATTGTAGTGAAAATAAATACACACCATCACACTATAAGTTGTAGGAAAAAGAAATATAAAAATTATAGATACAATTTCCCACAAATGATAATGAGAAAAACAATAATACTTGAACTATCTAAAAAATAAATGAACTTGTAAGTGCAAATATAAAAGACATTTACTTATTTTTTACGATAATTTTAATATTTTCCTACAAGTCATATGTATGACTGAGTCTCATTACATTACAATAATACAATCAACAATAAAACAAACTACCATTTTCATTACTCATACACCATCATAGGTATGGAACAAAATTTTTATTAGGAACATTCCATATTTATGGAAAGCAAATATAGATGCACAATATATTTCAAATGCATATGCTATGACAACATATTACAGCTCATATATGACAAAATTAAAATAAAAAACTATAATGAATTTCAATAAATATGAAAACAACATACAATAACAAATACATATTTTATATAGATGTTACAAACTTTAAGAAATGTAATGCTTAAATTTCAACAAATGCCTACATCATAGGTCATTCACTTAATACTATCTTTTCCATTCAATCATTATTCAAGGAAATGTACTTTTATAAATGCATATAGCCCAAATGAATGAAAATTTCTCATGAAACCATCAATATTATTATAGCATAAACAATATGATTCTAAAAATGTAAAATATCAGTCACACATAGACTATTATATCATATGTCCTTATGCTATTAACGATATTTTTCTGGTTGAATCTATTTTTAGGTAATATAAAAATAGAAATCCATTTAAAATAACAAAATAATGTGTTATATTATTTTTTAATTATAAAAAAAATATCTTGATATTGAAAACTATTACTATGAATGTCTATTGGTATATGTTCCATTTTTAAACACTGCAGATAAGTTAAAGCAAGGGTTTTGAACATGGAAAAACCATACAATTCACAGGTAAACATTGTAAAAGGTAATGATCCAAAGTTTAACCATGAAAAGAAATGTTCTTTGAAAAGAATATAAAATGTTTCTAATAAAGTATAAATTGAAACCATTAATAGATCAAAAATGTTTTTTGCTCATATGAAACAAAAAATCTAGAAAAGTAATATGACCTGTGCATGGACTTTCTAGACGTCAAAATGCAAAAACATTTGAATTTCTCTAACATACATTTATATTTTATAGTTTCAAGTACTATAAACATAGATGCATGTTTAATCAATATAAACAAGCAATTATTAAAGACATTGCTGAAGAAATTGCTTAGACAAAATTAAACAACTATATTTTTTATTGTCAGGAGGTGCAGGAACTGGAAAGGCTTTCACTATAAAATTTATATATGATATCTTGATTTGTATGTACTAAAAAATTATATACAATGATATAAGTAAACTAAAAGCAATTATTCTTGAATATAAAACAAATGTTGCATTTAATGTGGGTGGAGTGAAAATGCATTTTACTTTTTTTAATGCCATTTAAGAAGTCCAAACTTATTTCAAATGCATTTTAAAAATATTAAAACCAATTATGAATAATTTTAATAGATGAATTTTCACTTGTGTGTACAATAATTTTTAATTACATTGATAGACATATTATGTGACATAATGCAATTTCTAGGTTTGTACATAGGAAACATTGACATGATCTTATGTAGAGATTTCTATCAAGTGTAACCTATAAATGATTATCTAAATTATAAGCATCAAAAAATAAACAATGAACTGATTCTATATTCTTTTTGGCAAGAAAATGTGAAAATATTTTAATTTCAATAAACAATGCACCAAACAAATCAAACTTTTTGCCTTTCTAAATAGGATACGTACATGCTCCCATATGAAAGATGATATAACATATCTAAATAAAAATGTTTGTGTCTAGCATCAAATAATCATATGTTTTCATACCTATTTTATGTAAAGGTTGATGTCAAATCACATAATAACAAAATAATTTCACTTGTTCCACACATGGATATTTTCATTGAAGTATTGGATCTAAAAGATGATAAACTTGATAAGGAATAAGATTATGCTAATGTTGCATTCCTCCCAACTAGGATTAAACAAAAACCTAATATGATCATTGAACTTTTTAAAATAAATTATGACATACAACATGGGATTTTCAATGACTCTAATGGCATATTCAAGCTATACACACAAAAAAAAATCATGACATTAATTGCATTAAATTTAGTGACTATCAAGTTGGCCAATTGCAAAGAACAAAACATGCTCATTTTTATAGAGACTATATGGATGCAAATTGGACTTCAATATTTTAAATCTTAAAATCTATTTGCATGCCTAATTATAATTAAAAATTAACTGCAAGTCAATTCCTGGTGAAATTATCGTGTGCATGTATTGGTCATAGGTCGCAGTGACTTACCATGAAAGGTGTTGCATTCAATCCATTTCGATTAAGAAGACATGGTTTAGTCTATATAATTCCATCTCATGTGAAAAGAATATATTCATTGTTTTTTCTAAGTTGGCTTACAAAAAATAACTTAATAATCAATAACAAATTTTCTATTGAAATCTCAAGGTTGTAATCAAATTCAAAATGGTCATTTGAACATAGCATCCAAATAGATTTATTGTTTTCATCTATAGTAATATGATATTTGAATAATTGTATTCTAAATTCATACATAGAAGACATTATGAATGACTATTACCTCATGAAAAGTGATATTTTGTGCTTACAATAAACATATATTGCATCTAGCAATTATTTTTAAAAAACTCTATTTTTTTTACCTATAACATTATAACATAGCATATAGTGTCCATGGTATAATGATATGTGTCAAATAACATGTTTCCACTTTAAATCCATTGCAATATATTAAAAATGAAATATAATCAATAATAATATAAGTAATAGTACATAGAGATAAAGCCATGATTGTAAATATTTATGCATTTCCATCTGAAACTATTTTCCATTGTATCAATGTCATTGAAAATACATTATCAAATACAATTGTAACAACACAAATTTATATACTTGGAGACTTTAACATTAACATGACTATATATAATAAATTAAAATAGAAACTTGAAAACCATATGGTAATTAAAAAAATGATTTTTTTTGTAAAGACAAAAACAACATACAAATACGTTGATAGATCATGTTTGGTCTAATAACACAAGCCAATATAATCAGATCATAACTATGAAAACATAGTAGTATGACCATAATGCAATTTGCCTTATAATAAAACTTAAATATTAAGTTTTGATACCTAAGACTAATGTTGTTCTTGTTGTGTGTGTGTGTGTGTGTCTACACACACACACACACACACACACACACACACACACACACACACACACACACACATATACACACACACACACACACACACACACACACACACACACACACACACACACACACACACACACACACACACACACACACACACACACACACACACACACACACACACAGAGTCTTTTTTTGTAAGAAATGCATACATACTATTCTTTTTTATTGATTTTTTTTACAACTCATATTTAATGTAAATTTTAACCAGCCTATAATTGATTATTGCCATGTCTATAGTATTCCTCTTAGTTTCAAAGGTAAGGCACTCAAAAAACATTTCCTTTTTTTTTTTAAGAAATGCATTCATGCTAAGTTTATTTTCTTTTTTTCAGCTTGTATTCAGTAAAAATTTAAATTATCCTAAATGGATTACTGTCATGTCTATGGTATTATTCTTAGTTTCAAAGGTAGGGCATTCAAAAAAACTTCTCTCTCTATTTTTCTTGTTATGCCAAACAAAAAAAGGACAAAAAAGGATTAGCACCAGCTGAATAGTATTGGAAAGGAAATAGAATCTTATTAGTGAATGTTTTTCTTGAAAAATTAAAATTAAAAGATATGGATAGAGTTTATCTGGATTTCAAGACAATTTTTTTAGTGATTCCATACAATCAATATTTTCATTATGCAATTGAATTTTTTAACATCGACTTCATCTTTTACCCTTATTGTAAAGATAAAATATATTTATGTTTCATATTGCCTTGAATGAATAGTAAAAAAAAGAAAATGATTTACAACATATAAGTTTGACTACATCACTATTAGCATCAAATCTGATGACCATTTCAGGTCCATACTTCTAACTCAGTTTTATTCTTGTGTGTTACTTTATCAATTAATTTATAAAAATAAATTTTCATCATGACACATATAACATCTTCCAATACTATAAATTTGACCACCAACCATTGAACTCAAATTGTGACATTTAATCATTAACAATAAGAGAAAATCCAAAAAAAACTTTGACTCGGGTCTTTCTATTCTATTTTGCATTCAAATTCCCACCTTCTATGCTTGTTTTGAATTTCAAATCACAAGACAATGTTATAAAAAAATAAAGAAAAAAATCAAAAAAGACATGTTATGAACACTGTTCTTTTTATGAAGGCATGGCATCTATGTTTTCATTTATGAATAAAATATTTAGTTTTTGTAATAGTTTATTTACAACTTTATCCCCTACTTTGGCTATACATATAGTGTTGACATACCCACTATGGGTTGTCTACCCCACTCTCTCCTTCTTATATATTGTGTACTCTAGTAGTGCATTTTTAATGTAAAGAGAAATGTGTAATGTAATACATAATATAGAATACATAATGTGTAGCCATTAATTCCAATTGAATCATTTCCATTCCATTGCATTTGTGTTGAATTATTTTTACATTCCTAGATAGAATATTGTTTATTCTTCAACTTCATTCTCTAGCTTAAGAGTGTTTTCATTATGCCTTAAAATCCTATTAGGCTATATTATCCAAATCCTAAAAAAAGTCAAATATTGAATTTTACATTGATGTCTAACCTATAACCATTCTCCATTAGATGGTTTAGTGTAGACTCTAAGAAATGTGTCACTCATCAGTATCACTTAATCTAAAAATTAAATACTTTTCAAGATGTTATTATTTGTGACATGAGATATTAAAGTTACATGTTTTTAAAATGGGTAACCATATATTTTCCATTGACATGTAATTTATGAATTAAATCATATAAATGTTGTCAATTTTTTTTTTGATATACCGCATAGGAGAAATAATTCCAAATTATCACTTATTAGTGCCAAATATTACAATAAATTAGACATTATAGTAATAATTATTTTATTTTAAATTAGATGCTTAAGTGTAAAAATATATGTGTGGCACCAATTCATATTTTATTTCCTCAAACAATAATTGAATAGTAATGTCACACAATACATACATATACATACATATATATACATACATATATATATATATATATATATATATATATATATATATATATATATATATATATATATATATATATATATATATATATATATATATATATACATACATACATATATATATACATATATATATATATATACATATATATATATATACATATATATATATATACATATATATATATATATACATATATATATATACATATATATATATATGTATATATATATATATATACATATATATATATATATACATATATATACATATATATATATATATATATATATATATATATATATATACATATATATACATATATATACATATATATATACATATATATATATATACACACATATATATATATACATATATATATATATATACATATATATATATATATATATATATATATATATATATATATATATATATATACATATCAATCAATCATATGATTGGAATTCCAACTCACTATTCGATAAGTCATACTCTTCATTTAATTATCTTACTAACTTTACCTAATACCTAGTTAAATTATAGATTATTTATATATAATGGAGTGATTAAGTGATACATCCATGAACTCATGCATAAAAGAGACATTAGACCCAACTCATCATCTTGCATCAACCCAATTATTCTTGTGTTAAAGAAACATGAGACATGGAAGTTGTGCATCTATTATAAACATATTAATAATATTAAAATGAAGACCCATTATCCTCTTCCAATTATTGATAACTCGTTGGACCAAATTTTTAATGAAAATATATTCACCAAAATCAATATTTAGTCTAGGTATCATCAAATTCTTATTGAAACTATAGACATCTAGAATACAACATTCAAGAGATTTTTCTGAATCATTGGTTATGACCTTTGGCATAACTAATGCAAATAATAAATTCATTTGGATGATGAATGGAATTCTTAGGTCCTTTAATAATTAATTTTTTTTGGTTTACCTTGATGATATCCCAATCTTCAATAAAACATAGAAGGAACATTTATTCCATATTAAACAAGTGTTCCATAATTTAAAGTAGTAAATTTTTTGTACTATCATGGATACATGTTTAGTTTCCATATAGGAGATATAATATCAAATATACAAATTTGATAAATAAGGAGTGGATGTGGACCTATCCAAGATTCAAGTAACTCTGGAATGGCCAATACCAAATAATCTCATAGACATTTCTAGCTTCTTGGGATAATATAATTAATATAAGAGATTTATACTTGGTATTTATCATACAACATAGCCTCTTAATACATTTATCAAAGGTGTCACTAAATCATGTCTTATTACATTAGTTACACATAAAATAATTCAAATAATTTAGTTATTAACTTTTTTTTATTCTAGTACATGTGTTACTTGATCTTCATTAACCATTTTAGATTGAGACTACTAAATTTTATTATGCACTTGGAGTACTCTTCACTCAACATGTGTTCATATTGTTACTTACAATCATGAAACATTTATTATGAAAATAATTAACTACCTAACATATTATAATGAGATTTATGTTATTATTTGATGAAAACACAAAATCAATAGGCATACAACTCAGAAATAGCATGAAAGTAATATTTTTTGTTGATTCTAATTGAATGAATAAATCTTTAAATAAAATTAATTATATAAATCTCAACTTGAAATTATAATTGACATGCAAAATTTATAAAACTAACTAAATCAAGAGGTACCTAAATCTAATTGACCCATGTTAGTTTAAGCAATTATTATTATTAGTAACTTTTGTCTTCTAGTAAATTTCCAACCACTATTTTTAGTAAAATTTCATACAAGCTAAGATGTGCCTAAAAATATATACATATTAAATAAAAATTGAAAGTAACCTAATGTATGAATTTAAACTCACGTTCATGTCCTGATACAAAATTATACAATTTCTAAAAATGGAAAAATATTGAAAAAATTATTAAAATGTATTTTCTAAACCATTAGATTGTCATGTATGGCATCCAAAATTTTATGAAAATGTTTTTAACTAGATAAAATCGGTAATGGATAAATTAAAAGTTTTGATAACTTATCTTGATCTAAACTAGAGATAAAATAGAATTACATATCAAAAGTTATCGCCAGTAGAAAATAAGTCTCTGCATAATTCTCCTTTGGTTGAAAACATCTCAGCTCTTATGAGTTGCCCTAATTATACTCATGTCATTTATTCATGTAAATTTTTTTCAGCTCCTAATATTAAATATAAGTGTTGTCTTCCTGTTTCAGTCCTTCCCACTATACCAAATACCTATTATAACTTCCTTGTATTATGTTTATTATCTTCTTATTCAAAATTTACATTGTCTTTTATTTCTTCTTCTTTGGTACCTATTGCTTCCAATCCACTTCTTCATATTCTTCACCTTCACCATATTATAAATGAAAATCGTAAAAATTTGAAACATTAAATACTTGAGAGATCTCAAAATTATTTGGTAAACTCACCTCATAAGAATTGTCATTGACTTTCTTCACAATTCTACAAGGACCAATTTTCTTGTAAGTTTCAACTTGTATGTTCCTTTCAAAAATATTTATTTTCTAAAATATACCATCACAAAATATCCTTATTCAAATACTTTTGACCTTTTTGTTACATTTGTTTCTTATTTATAATTTATATTACTTTCATGTATCTTTTTTATTACTTCTTAAAATTATTTTATTACTCTTTAAATACTTCTGCATCATCACTAACTCATACCAAAATTGGTAACTCCACCAAATCTTAAATACCCATAGGATTTACACTGTAAACAATTTTAAATGGTGATTTTTCTATTGATCTAGTCATTGAAATATTATATGCAAACACAATTTTTGATAAATCCAAATCCCATTGCTTAATCTTCACTCCAACTATGTATTTCAATATTTTTCCCAATTTATTATTTAGTACTTATATCCATCCATCTATTTGTGTGTTATATTCACTACTAAACTATAGCTTAATTACCTACTTATTCCATATGGTCCTAGAAAAAACTCATAAAATTTATCCTATCTTGGTCCTCGAAAAAACCTTATAAAATTTATCCTATCTGATGTAATAATTTTTAGAACACCATTCAATCTCATGACATTATTAAAAAATAGTTATCCAACTCTAGTGGAATCATTTATTTTATTACATGAAATAAAATGAACCATCTTTAAAAACATGTCTACAAAAATAAAAATTGAATCATTACCTCTTTGTGTGTTTTTCAACCGCAACGTAAAGTCCATACTCAAATCCATCTAAGGTCCTCTTGAAACTCATAAAGGTATATACAACCCTATAATTTTTTCATGGTATTTATCTCCATGGCATATCTTGAATCTTTAAACTTAAATTTCCACATCTCTTTTCATCTTTGGAAAAAAATAATTCTCCCCCATAAAATTTGTAGTCTTATTTTAACTAAAATGTCCATCCAAACCACCACTATGTAATACTCTTATATTTTTATATCTTACAGACCCAACTAGAATATATAATTATTTTATTTTGAAGATATAACCATATGTATAAGATACTAATTATGAATAGTACATATCTCACCTACATATGAATTTAGGCATTGCTCAACTATCTTTCCAAAATCTATATCAATATCATATAATTCCTTGACAACTTCAAATATAACTACTTTATTCACCATAGTGATTAACAATGCCACTCTATTATTCAAATCATCAACTACCTAATTTTTATTTCATGATTTATGTTTTAAAAAAGTGTTATATTCATAAAAGAAATAGACCCACCTACTTTGAATGACTACTACTTAATTTATTTTGAGTGTTCACATAATTCAAAGCCTCATGATTGATAAATAGGATAAACTCTTTAGGAACTAAGTAATACCTCTAATGTCTTAATGTTTGTAGAATGGCATAAAATTCAACAACATATATATAATATTTATTTCCTAACTCATTAAATTTCTCCCTAAAATATGTTATTAGTCTTCCTTCTTGATTCAACACAACACCAATTCTCACATGTGAATCATCAAAATCCACCTCAAACACTTTATTAAAATTTTGTAATAGTAATATATGTTTTTTTAATAATCTTATTCTTCCAAAATTGAAACCTACTTTTTGTTGCCTTTGTCCATACAATTTTTTTCCTCTCATGCAATCTATTATTGGTGCACTAATACTACCAACATTTTTAATTAAATTTTTATAAAATATTGATAAACCATATAATATTATTACCTTTATGATCCTCTTTAGAATAGGCCACTCAATAATTTTCTTTACATTTTTTTAATCCATTCTAACACCATCTACTGAAACTACAAATGTAAAAAATACCAAACTATTATGCATAAACTTGCACTTCTTCAGATTTACATAAAGTTTATCATTCCATAACAATTTTAATTCCATTCTCAAATTCCTTATGTTATCCTCTTTACTCTTATTGCATATAAAAATGTCATTAAAATAGACCATTACAAACTTACCAGTGTAATCCCACAACATTGTGTTCATCACCCTCATAAACATGTTAGGTGCATTAGATAATTTTAATGGAATTACCATCTACTCATATAAGTCATCCCTTTATTAAATTTTATTTTCCATTCATCTCCTTCAACAATCTGAATGTGATAGTATCCACTCTTTAAATTTATTTTGGTAAAGTATTTTACTCCTACAAACACATCCATCATATCATCTAAACAAGGTATAAAATATTTGTATTTGGTAGTTATTTTACTAATTGATATAATATTCACATACATCCTTCATGTCCTATCTTTATTTGGATTTATAAATATTGTTACTGCACATGAACTCATATTCTCCCCTACTACACTCTTTCTCACTAATTAAGTAACTTATTTATTCAACTTTGCATGTTCTATTAGAATCATCTTATAATTAATTTGACTGGGTAGAGATGATATTAGAATCAAACCAATATGATGTTGAATGTCTCTCTTTGGTGGTAAACCACCTATTATTTTATTAGGTATAATATGTGCATATATTTTTCAACAATTTTACTACTTTTATTGGTATTTTCACTGCTTCTATATTCTTTCTTTGTTATTAATATGTAATAGTAACATTTCATCTTCTTGTGTCTAATAAATTCTTTTGTGGATAACATGTTTTTTTCATGTCCTTTCTCTTAAAGAACTAATAAGACTACCTTTTTACCACCTTTCTAAAAATTATTTGTATCCTTCACTCCATCATAAATTATTTCTCTATCGTATTGTCATAGCCTTCCTAAAAACACATGACATGAATCCATAAACCTATAAAATCATACCATAATTCACATTTATAATTTTTTCATATATAAAACTTGATTAAACACCCATTATCTACTATAACTTTTTTTCCTTTTTTGTACCACAAAATTTGATAATGATACATAATTATTTCATAATGCCAACCTATTTTATCTACCATTTATTTAGAAACCATATTTTCACAACTACCACCATCTATAATTACTTTGCATATCTTACCTCCTGAATTGTACCTTGAACGAATAATATTTTTTTTCAACCATGTCCTACCACCTTCTTTATTTTTCATCTATTCTCTCCTCGGAACAATCATTCTTCTCCTAATCATGATATTTTCACCAATGTCTATTGTTATAACTTATGTATTTTTTTCTCTTGTTTCAACCTCACCTAAATTCACTATTGGGTGGTCTCTTTTCTTGTTCATAATGGACACTCAAACACTCTATGACCTTATTTTTGAAATTTGTAACAAATATAAGACTTACAATTATTTGGAAACCACCATCTAACACCACCATAGACTTGTCCTCTTTAAAATCCTCTTTCTCTTTTTAAGTATTGAAACCATTGTGTATTATCTTCTTGATTTTATACATCACAAGGAGATCCTCCTCTAGTGGAATTAAACCCACTTCACCTCCTTACTAGAGGAGATTATCTATTTATTGGCCTAGTTAATCTTCTAAAAGACTCTATTTTTTTCCTTCTAACTCTAAAACTTATTAATAATCCTCTTTCATACAAATTATTCTATGCATGTTCAATTCATCTTGAATATAAAAATTTAAACCATTTACATACCTTTCAGCCACTAGTTATTTTGGTTCATCATGTTTCACTTGTAAAAAAAGCTTGTAGAACTCATATATATACTCTTTTATACTATCATATTTTTAATTTAAATTTTAGAATAATTTTTATAGTGTTTATGCATAATCCACATTAATAAATTTCTCAATCAACATTTTTCTCCATCTTTTTCCATGCATTAATATTCTCTTGACCAATTCTTTGTCTCTCTTTTTGCAGGTGATCCCACCAAATCATCTCATGAACCTTCAATTTCATGCATGAAAACTTTAATTTATTGCCTTCTCTTTGATTTTTCCATTCAAAAACTTCTCCATGTTGTTTAACCGGTCTATCAAATCCTCTACTTTTCAATTACCCCCATAATCTAGAATGTCAACCTTGATTGCTTCATTTCTTCCCACTGAAGCCCTAACCATCCTCTATTGCATTGATGGAAATTATTCTCATTCTTATTCTTACTAAATTTCATCTCTATGATTTATATCTTCCTATGTTTCATCTCCAACTTACCTTTGTCTTTTATTTGTGATAATTATAATTAATTATTCCATTTGCCTCTATAGATCTTGCATAGTCATGTTCATCTGAGAAATTCTTCTCATCCTCTTGACATATTTATACTTATTATTCAATCATCAAATATTTTACCAAAATATAGAAACATTAGTTCATAAAAATATTACATCCAAGATTCAAACTTGATCTAATACCAAATGATCAAAACACATACTAGTTAAGTAAAAAATCCATAGACACAAAACTCAGAAATTGCATGAAAAGTAGTCTTCTCTATTGATTCTCATTGAATGATTAAAATTTTACATAAGAGTATTTAAATAAATCTCATATCATAGTTTCAGTTGAAATGAATAATTAAAAATATATAAATAAATAAAAATCTACCTAAAGCTAACCAATCCATGATAATTTTAGTAACTTTCATCTTGTCAATTTTCAACCATTAGTTTTAGTAAGTTTTGCATGCAAACTTGGATGGGCTTAAAAATATCCACATATCTTATAAACACTAAAATTAATCTAATGGACATAATTTAACATAATTTCATGTCTAATTACAAAAAAATCCTATTTTTAAAAACTAAAAACTAAAAAATGTCTTAAAATATAATTTTGGAATCTTAGATGGTAACGTATGGTTTCTAAAAATTTGTGAAAATATCCCTAACAAGATAGTGTAGGTTATGGTTGAATTAAAATTTTATAGACCTTCATTTTGATGTAAACAAGAGCTCAAATAGAATTATGGATCAAAATTTATCATCTCTGAATGTTCACTCTCCACATCACTTACATCTACAAATTGATTGCTAAATTGTATTGAATTTTATTTTTCAAATTTATATAACCTATGAGCATATTAATAATGGATGGATAAAAACTCAATGATGATATTCTAGTAGTCAGTGAGCTGAGTGTTAGAAGTGGGAGATCTCAGGTCCATTTCCTAGGATGATCACCTTCTAGCACCTTTCCCACACTAAAGTATAATGGATTATTTATTTAAAAATATCCACAATGAAATGGGCTATCAACTTGGTGTTCAATCCAATGCAGGTAAGCATGTGTTTTGGAACTTGTGTTCAATATGATGAGGAAAGTCCATGGCTAGGGATACTATTCACCATTGGTTTGTGCATTTTGGTTACAAAAATTCTTATGGTTCTTGGTCTATTTCAAAAACATTATTACCCAACATTTTAACCAATAAGATGTAGAAGGATTGGCAAAGTGGGTTGGTTATGCCTAGCTCCACCCAGGTTTGAATCTCACATAAAATTTGTAGGTCAGATATGGCCATTTGAGTTGACTTAGTGGTTTTAGTGGTTGGTGTTGGTTGTTTGTGTTATTTTAAATTTTACCAAGGACTTGGCCCCATAATTGTGCCCTATATCCCATTCATATCTTCAATCAAAAGTGAATAATAATAATAATAATAATAATAATAATAATAATAATAATAATAATAATAATAATAATAATAATAATAATAATTGGATAACATATGCCTCATTTTAATTAGTATGTGATGAGTTGTTAGGGTTATAGAGAAGCATATAAGTTTCTTATAGATATATGTGGAATTTGAAAAAATAAGGAATGTTTTCAATCCTTGAAATAGATAAATAGGATTATGAAATCAAGTTTTACAAATTCAATGTTGAATATAGATGGGCTAAAGTCTCTAGAAATGTCCTTTTATTACTGGTAGAATGAACTCCAAAAGCTTCTCTCTGTTTGTCCCAAATTTTATGAATTTTGATTGCATCATGTTTAGGTCATGTTCTATGTTGTCTTTTATAATGCATGCCCCATATTTATGAAAAATAAGATATTCTTCGTAAACCACCTCTTTTTTTTTTTTGTTAATTCTATAATATCTCCTTAAGTATAATTTATGGAACTTTATATAAAATAACTTTATTATATTACCTTATGCTGAATTAAACACAATGATAGATTAAATTGTGAAGTAATTTGAACTAGATCCATTTTCCCATAACTTAATTTTATAATTTAAATATATCTCATAACTATATCATAGGTTTATAATTATAACATACAAAAATTAAGTTGAACTTGAATCCCAAATTAATTTCATAAAATGCTCAGCTTAACACCAAACAAGGAAGATCAATTTATTCAAACTCATAATACCAAAATGATATTTATCCTTCTATATCACCATTTACAAGATATTTGAAAATTTCAATATATATAACATTTGATTCTTTAGGTTATGTGAATGTAACCCCATTAAACAGTTAAATACGTTTTTTTATAAATTATTAAATTTTAAAAAATCATCTCTAAATTGGGTAGGAAAATGGTATTAGCAGGTCATAAGTGGCATAACCCAAAAATTGAGTATAAGGGATTGTGGAAGTAATAGCCCAAAAGGATTTGAGATAGAGGAGGCATGTATGAATGGAATGCGACAGCTATTATTTAATATTTAATTTTTTATTTTTTTAAAGAAAATTTGTTAATATATTATTAATTTTATTTTTTATTTCTTTTAAATATTTTAAAGTGCTTTTGATAATATGGTAAAATTGTATTTGCCTTTGTTTTATATTGTTACAACTTAATGGTGTTCATTTTATTTTATTCTTATTTATAACAAATTATATTGTTATTCTCATCTTTTCTATAATTTTTATTATTTTTTTAATTATTATTATTTATAATAAATTATATTTTTATTCTCAATTTTTCTATATTTTTTTAAAATCTTACTTCATGTCTATAAAATATCTTTTATTGTACTCTTTATAATAAATTATATTTTTATTATGAGCTTTTCTATAAAATATATTTTATTTTATCTTAATTCATGTTTATACTAATTTTTCTTATTTCTTACAATCAAATTTATTTTAATTTTTATCTTTTAAAATGTTTCTTGTATATTTAAGTTTGTTCCCAGAATTAAGTATCTTTAGTTCTGATTAATATTACAATCACAGAGTATTCATGTTGCTTGAGTGTTGACTATTAGCTAAACCATACCCCAAAATGAGATTAATGCATTCATAATCCCATATTCACTTAATTAATATTTTGAATATTAAAATAAATTAATGTTTTCATCGATCTATATTTTAATGTGGTTTTTTTCAATTAGGAGATGCTAAAATCTAAACTATAATTAGGTGGTATTGAAATTGAAGAGAATAAAACACTTTGTAGGTAGAAGTGATATTGAAACATAATAAATAAATAAAATTCATTCTCCTGAGAGAATTGAAAAAAATTATAAGTAAAGGAGGCATCATTCATTGGCATTGGATAATCAAAGACTCATAGAAATAATAACAAATTACAAAAAAATCAAATTATTGAGTTGATATAATATCAATAACATTCAAATATTGTTATACAACTTATGTGATTAGGCGCATTGGGTCTCTAATACATATTATTGTTTGACCTAATGCTTTCCATACAATAGTATTGGCAATTTTTAGTTGGTAAGTGTCCATCACTTGCTTGTGATTCCTAAAAATAGAGTAAAATTTGATAAGGGCAAATATTGTGGACTTGTCAGACTAGCAGTCATGAGACTTGGCCTTAACAAGTAAACAAAGAGTGGCTACATCTATATTATTTATATTTTCAAAGAACTTAACATATATCTTAGAATCTTTTTTTGCACAGAACTACCAGGAAAAGGATTTTCCAAAATTTTAATCTACTTTTCTAATCAAAAATAAATCTCTATATAGTTATTGATTTTTTTAGCTTATTAGTCCTAATAGGAGATTATAGGATCCATTTTTTCTTAACTTATAATTATTATAAGGTCTAACATCTAGTAAAAATACATTATTTTTTGCATAAGAAATATTTTAGTGTTTGGCAAAGTTAAATTTTAAGGAGGTTATCCAGCAGTATTAAAAATAATATTTAGAGGAATATGATTGGGAAAAAAAAAGATGTTATTATCAACATCATTTCATTTGAGGCATGACATTAATTTGTCTATTGGCAGAGTGCATGTTTATTTATCGCATGCAGCACGAAATGGATTTTTTATTTAAAGGAAAATCTATTACATCATACTTATTGTATAGGGCTTTGATTGAAGGGTTTTATTGAATTGAGTATGATGGAAGTGGATTTAATAGAATGGTTTATTTGTAAAATATTATCTTTCATTGTTATGCCTATTTTCAATCCATTGCTCATTACAATAAGTTTTTGTTGATATGCATAGTTTTTTTTGTGGTTTTTTTATTCCCTTGGTTTCTATTTGTGTGAATATGGTGTGATTTGAAGAAAATATCATTATCTTCTACTTATTGTTTCAAAATCCTTGCTTTGGATTTATTTATAGGAATTGAGAAGCAAAAAATGTCAAGTGATGAATATTTAGGTTTTGATCTCAACCATGGTGGGAGGTGTGGTTTCAATGCCTTGCTTTCATTTCAAGTTTTTATTACTATTTTATTAAAACTATTGTTTGTGGATTGTCTAAAGGGTGTATACATATTTTGAAGTGAGGGTTAGGGTTTTTTTATTTAATCAAAGATGTTAGATGGATTAAAAATATTGATGTTTTTAAAAGGGAATATTTTGTGGATAAAAATTGTGCCTATCATGTTTAGGTTTTTAAAAAATATTATGTTTAGGTTTTTAAAAAATATTATGTTTAGGTTTTTTGTGTTTTTGGAAAAAAAAAAGGGAAAAATCATTTTAGTTTTTGTGTAAGAACATTGTGCAGTTCAGATGTGGGTCACTAGGGCCACAATAAAAACATGGGAACTAAAATGTGATGGATACACTAAATTTGGCCATGTACATCTCCATTTATGCTTTAAAACATATATTTATGGAGCTAAATGTGGCTAGATTCTAGTATCATGAGAATATTTATTCCCTTGGATGGATAATTCAATGGGAACTCTTTAAAGTTATTTTGGACAAATGTAGTTGTATTGTCAACCTCTACCCCCTCAATGTTGGTGCGTATATATCTTTAAATAAGGGGTTAGTTTTATTTTGTTTTATAAAATATGTTGGGGGATGGGAAATAAAAATACTAATTTTTTAAAATAGAAGCTTTGTGGATTCAAATCATGGCTACCATGTTTATGGATTTTTTAAATTTTATATTTAGTTTTTATTTTAAATACGTTTTTGGTTTTTGCATAGGAGCATTGTGTAGTTCAAACACTAATGGATAGGCCCAAGATGAATACATTAAGGGGAATAAAGAACTATATATTTTTATAATGCATTTTATCTTTGTTGTTGACTAGTTTGGGAAATAAAATGCAATGCATGTCCTAAATTTGGTCATGTATATCACCATTTATGCTTTGAAACATATATTTATAGAGTTATATGTATCCAAATTCTTGTGTTGAAATCATATTTGTTCCTTAAGTTGGATCATTTGACACAAAATTATTCAATCTATTTTAAACAACTATAATTACATTATCAAATTCATATTATGACTTAAGAATTATCATGACATAGTCGTTTGATCCTGCAGCTAACTCAAAAAATGTAGAAAGCATAAGGTGTTGTAGCAATCTTTAAAAAAATTCCTATTAATTCACCTTTATCTTGGACAAAGTTATGAATTTATATCTATGTTTTCATCAAAAATATCCTTGATACTAACTATTTTTATTCAAATTCATCATTGTTAAGAGTAGTAGCTCCATGTTAGTAGACAATAGTTCCTAGCAATTAATCAGTATTGACCTAGTATCACCTTTAAATATGCATAATTTATTATTTTGAAATTTTGAATACTTGAAGAAGTAAACTATAAATCTCTATTTTGAGATCACATTACTCATGATTATGTAATCATTTGACTTGTCAGTCATATGGATAGGGTGGTGCCACTAGCCTATTTACTTTAAACTCAATGCCACTTGTTAATATGCTCGACAAATTTTTAGTTGTGTATACCTTAGAATGGGGTGATAGTTAATAATAGTCTTGATTAATTCCTAGTTGTATATGTATTAAATTTTAAAATCCATTTAATTGTTGTGGTGGAGTTTAAGGTGGATTCCACTTAAGATAGGATGGTCTCTATAAACAAGCTAAAGATAAAGTCAATAGTTTGCTGGCTATCTAGACATGTTATTGGTCTCAAAGGGAG
>JARHVA010000489.1:2252500-2255000 GCA_037957365.1 Torreya grandis | reverse complement strand
CAAACATATCATGTGATATTGATCCATTATCCAACAACAACATGGTAGAAATTATTAGGATGTAATAAACCAATCAGAAAGAAAAGAATATGTAGAATATGTATCCGGTCTTTAAATAGTGGAAGGGTTCCGAAGTTTGTAACACTCATAAATAGTATACTAAAAAGAAATTAAAAACTATGCTTATGCTTATATACATTAAATAAAGTCATTTTACATTGAGATTAACATTTGTAGAGATAAGATACCTTGTCCATAGAAAGCCATAGATTGGCCTAAAAGGACCCATTATCAATGTGCCATTAGACATTTATAAAATTCAAAAAGCATTGACAATATCCATTGATGGAGGAAAAACTATTAAAATTTCTCTTAAAATTCATTTGAAATATCAAAATTCATATCAATAAGGAATTATTAATCCACAAGTTATTATTAAAGCATTGCAATGATTATGCACAAGAAAATTGTACATTATTCAAAATCTCTAGATTAAAAGAGAATGGAAGCCACTGTTAAGTTTTATTACTAGTGATTATTTAAGTAACAAATGTTTTGAATGAACTTGAATCCAATAAAAACAAAGATACGAACATGTCTTTTTATTTAAAACTTTGTTCTAATGATACACTAGTACATGCTTTTTTAGACTCAAGATCTATGGTTGTATTATAAGACAAGAAAATTGTAATAGCATAAATGGAATCCAATAATCAACTTGGAAAGGAAAACAACATGTTAATTTAAAAATTCATATACAAATGCAAAATTTGTGATATCGATATGCTAGAGGCCAATGTAGAAAAATTACATATACACCATCACACTAGAATTTGTAGGAAAAATAAATATAAAAACTAAAGATATAATTTTCATGAAATTCCAATGTGACAAACAGTAATACTTGAACTATATAAAAAAATAAATGAATTTACAAGTGCAAATCTAAAAGACATTTACTTATTGTTTATGATAATTTTAATATTTTCCTACAAGACATATGTATGACTAAGTCCTAGTACATTGCAACCATATAAAAGATAATAAAAAAACCTATTGTTTTTCATCATAATACACCATCATAGGTATGGAGCAATAGTTATATTAGGACCATGCCATATTTATAGCAAGTAAATACATATGCACACTATATTACAAATGCTTATGATCCGACAACGTATTTCAAATCATATATGACAAAATCAAATTAAAAAACCACTAATTTTTTTTACCAAATATGAAAATAACATAAAACAAAAAATATAGATGCTATCTAGATGTTACAGAGGCTAGGAACTATAATACAAAAATTTCAACAAATTCCTGCACCACAAGTCATTCACTTGGTACTATCTTTGAAATTGAATCATTGTTCAAGGACATGCACATTTATAATCACATCTACCCTATATGAAAAAAAAAATTATCATGAAACCCTCAATACTATTAAGACATGAACTATATGATTTTGAAAATGTAAAATGTCAGTCACTTATAGACTATTGTATCATACTTGCCAATGCTATCAATGATATTTATTTAGCTAAATTTATTTTTGGGTACTATAATAATGGAAATCCATTGAAAATATCAAAAA
This sequence comes from Torreya grandis, assembly GCA_037957365.1. Classification (NCBI taxonomy): domain Eukaryota; kingdom Viridiplantae; phylum Streptophyta; class Pinopsida; order Cupressales; family Taxaceae; genus Torreya; species Torreya grandis. Next base: position 2,253,403 of record JARHVA010000489.1, on the reverse strand, counting down.
CATGTGTTATATGCTTTGTTAATTATAAAAAACATCTTGATATTGAAAATTGTTATCATGAACATCTATTATTGTATGTTCCATTTAAAAACACTGAAGATAGTTTAAATCAAGGGTTTCAAACATGGAAATAAGCATACAACTCATAGTTAAACATTTTAAAAGATAAAAATTCAAATTTTAACCATTAAACAAACTCTTATTGGGGAAGAATATAATATTTTTCTTATAAATTATAAGTTTAAACCATTAATAGATCAAAATGTTTTTTTCTCATATGAAACAAAACATCTAGAAGAGATGCATGATTTGCATATGGACTTTCTAGAAATGAGATTTTTTGTAATGATTCAAAGTGTAAAACTATTTTAATTTTTCAAGCATCAATTTATCTCTAATAATGTCAAGTACTATAAAAATATATGCATGCTGAAGGAAGTGCAACAAGAAATTATTAAAAACATTGCTGAAAAAAATGCGTAGACAAAAATGAACCATTGTATTTGTTCCTATCGGGAGATGTAATAACTAGAAAGAATTTCATCCAAAAATGTATATATGATATATTGATCCATATGATCTCACAAAATATAGACAATGATCCAAGTAAACCAAAAGGAATTTCTTCCTTTATATTTAGGAAAAGTTAAATACAATTTGGGTGGAGCGACATTGCATTCTACTTTTTTTTATTGCCATTTAACAAGTCTGAATTTTTTTCATGAAATATTTAATTCCAAAATGCATTGTCAAATTTTAAAACCAATTATGTATAGTGATAATATATGAAATCATGCTTGTGGGAGCAGAATATTTTACTTCATTGATAGATGGTTATGTGACATAATGTAGTTACCACATTTGTACTTTGGAAAAATTGACATGATCTTTTGCATAGATTTT